>JAVQKC010053559.1:0-20646 GCA_036025475.1 Philypnodon macrostomus | reverse complement strand
CTCATACTGGCCTTCTAAAGGCTGACCCACAGTCTTGGAACAGATCTTAATCAGGTGTTTCAGTCCAGACTTTACTGAAGTGGACAAGCAGCTGTACCACACAGCGTTACAGTACTGTATATAGTATAGTATAATTCACATTCGTTCTATGTATCATAATTGAAATCTTTATTCTTTTTTACAGTCTTACTAGTAACACATTCATTTCTCAATAACATATGCACCACTATAGAGATTTTTAAATAACACAAAAAATACATAAAGTCAGTGGGAGGCTGGCTTTGTGGAACCATTCCTGGACACTGTTCATCCTCATCCTCCACACATTTAGGGAGAGAGAGAGACACACTGTTTTTAAATGGGCACTGGGCTCCAAAGTGTCCCTTCCTGCTCACCTCTTCGGCTGCTTGAAGGACAGCTTGCAGAGGCACAAAGGTTAAGCTCTCTAAGATCTAAGAAAATACTCTATATCCCCTCAAGCAGATAAAACAAACCTTACCACGCCCAAAGAGAAAGCAGCAAGAGCAGCAGTTTACCCACACTAGGTCAAGCAATGACACTGAACATAAGCACGGCCTGTCTCATGCACCACTGAGACTACAACATACGTGAAGGTAATGCTCGCTCCTATAAATCATATCTAATCTAAAAACTATATATATATATAAAGAGACCCAATTACGGTAACTTCACTTTTCTGAGCTTTCTACCATGGTATCTTCATCTTCATTAAAACATAGCTGAGTTGTATTTTGTTTCATCCACACATTTTGAGTAATTCTGTATGTTGAGGCACTGACAGTCTAAGGAGCTGAAAACACTTAATAATAATAATAATAATACATTAGTTTTATACAGCGCTTTTCTCAAGACTCAAAGATGCTTTACATTACATTATTCATTCACTCCACAGTCACACCCGGTGGTGGTAAACTACTTGTGTAGCCACAGCTGCCCTGGGGCATACTGACAGAGGGGGTGGCTGCCAGTCTGCGCCTACAGCCCCTCTTCATTCATTCATTCATTGGCAATGCGGGTTAAGTGTCTTACTCAGGGACACAATGACAGCGTGTGCTTGGACGGGGACTCGAACCACCGACCCTCTGGTTGAAGACCCCTGCACCACTGCCTCCACATATATAGGTGAAGAAACCCCACCTTACACTACATTCTATGTTTTTTTAGGCCGTAGTAGTGAAGAGGGAGTGGTCATCAGGGAGAAACGGGGCTTTAAAAAGACAGGCACCTAATATATGTAAGCTTTTATGGAGTTATCTATAAATAAAAAGTAACATGCAAGTCTAAAGGCAAGCAAATAATGTTTAAAAAACTTATGAGATATGATATAAATCCCCTTAAATTCTATGCACATGCTGGAAAAAACGGGAAGGTTCTCTTAGCATGCATGAAGCCACATAAAATGGCTCCTTTGTGCATTTATCACCACTATGCCATGCCAACAAATTGCCAAAAGCACAGTTTCTCCCGTGTCTCACCTGCCTTCATCACAGCTTGTTATTAGGAGTTTCACTGCATTTCACCAGAATATTGTTCATTAAAAGCTGGCTCGTCGGCAGCAGAACTGTTTTGAAGTAAACCCTTTGTGAACGGTGGCATGACTAGGCACAAAAACAAACCTAAACTCAGGTTCACCTTGTACTTGCGACGTATCGATCGCACCGCTCGCACTAACATTAAGCAATAAAAAATTCGAGGCAGAGCTGCCCTTTTCCTTTTACCACTTTAGCCATTCACACATCTGCTCGCGTCCCATTTTACCTTCTTAACACCTATTAGGATTGAGAGCCCGGCGTTTTGGGCATCATCTTAATGCAATTCAAAGATCCAAATTCACCACTGAGATGCCGTGGTGACAATGTTTTCCCCCCTCTGTGATATGCCGAAAGATCAATAGTGTATTCTTGATGGTGTGGCAGAAAAATGCTCTTGCACAGATGGCCCGCTCAGAAACATAGAGAACTGTGGCCTAGTTACCACACACTAGTGCAATCAAGCAAGGTTATTATTTTAAACAAACTGTAATAACAATGAGAAAAAATATATTCAGACTCAAAGGTTGCAGCACAAATGACACATCTTTAACACCAGTCTGTGCAGAGGGAATACATTAGAATAACATTAAGGTTATCTAACTAGTTTTTGCATGCTCATTGTTTTAGCTTGGTTGGGATCTCAGAAAGGCAAATATGGACATTATGTGTGGCTACTTAAAACAACATAAACAATAGCTTAACAATTAAATTCTCCCTCAGGCATTCTGGACTTTCTCTCTCTAGATAAGATTACACAATTAAATGATAACACAGCATTTAAACGGTAGCTATTTTCTTTGGCATAGATATGTGTTATTCATGTGATGTTTAAACAGTCAATATATCAATATAATCAATATATCACAATGTTTTTCTTGGTGATACTGTATCGATATAAAAACAGCTATATCTATATATGTTTTGGTATTTTCGTTCACTTAAAAATATCTTGTGAAAACAGTATTTTATATTGTTTAGTGGATATACTGTAATGTTCAAACAAGGTTTTTTGGTGTCATGATTTATCCACATGGGATTATATTACAATACAACACATTGGTTGGATAGATATCTGGGAAATTGTCACTAATAAAAATGTTCAGGAGGGATATTTCTTATAAAAAATCCCATATATTGTAGTGAATACAGAATTCTGGCCCTTGCATCATCACATTCTATAACCTGCAACCCAGCATTTAACTATAGTTTAAGGTTGATAAAGCAGCAGACTATAAAAATGAACAGCACCCACTAACTTCCCCCGGTTTGTGCCTGTCTCAAATACATTCTAATTGGAAAATATGGTATAAATTCAGTGTCATACAGCTGTCAGGAAAGAATAAATTTAATCAAGCGCCTTAAAAAGGCAGAACAACTTGTGCTCCAAGCTGTTCTACCTGCGTCTGAAAATGACATTACACAAAGCCCAGTTTTAATGAGTGCTCTGATTGGACAGCACTGTTTCACAGATAACGAGGTGCCCTGTTGTCTGTCAGACGGTAGCCAGCCGTGTTTGTGTGTGTATGTAGCAGGGATAGTGCAATGGAGCAAAAAAAGGGAGACCAAACTACTAAGGATTTTTACTGCAGGATGCTGTGGAAGTCAGGGTAATGACAGTAAAACACCAGCAATTTCTCACACATTTCATGTTTTTGACCATCCTTAGAAGTCATATCAGACGTGTAAGAGCATAGCATGACTAATGCAAGCCTTAGAGAGGGAGAAAAGAGTATTGTACAGCAGTAAAATCCTATATAGGCACCACTGACGAAAAGAAAAAAGAAAAGAAAACACGCGCTGCTTAACATTTTAAATTCAAATTGTGATTAACACATTAGTAACCAGGCACATACCACTGTTGAGTGGCACATCGGATGGCTTAGATGAAAGTGTTTACCCTGTGGATGTGGAGGCTGCAGCAGGACTGAAAGCACACGTCACTTGTCAGGTTGTCACTTTATTGGCGGTAACGGGCTCTCTCATCAGCACTGCTCATGAGCTCAGGGCATTAGACGTCAAGATGGCTGCCAAAGTGGCTAAAACCACCACTACACTGGCATCAGTACATCCATGTTTGTGTTGCACTGGCTCCGTGGTGGTTATTAAAGCCAAGGATCACTTTTTACTCCTGTCACCACAGGCCTGTTCACTCCAGAACTGAAATCAATACCGCTAAATAAGAATCAGTGAATCAGCACATCCTCAAAACTTGTGTATCTTCCAGTGATGTTTTCATTTAAAAAATAGTTACATCTTTTTCCAAGTTTTACTTTTTGTTGCTTTGATTTACATGACAGCTCTCTGTCTAAATCAGCAGTACATCTCAGAAATGGAAGAAAATCAGAGCTCATGAAAAGGTCATAAAGATCCCTGCAATCCTGCTGACAAGCGCCCTTATCTGCCTGTAATACTGCACATTCTGAGGGGAATTCAGCGCAAGAGAGGCTTACTGTGTCCTGGAAATACATAGGCTCTGGCACTCTATAGAACAGGACTATTGTGAGCTCATTGGGGAAATTATTATATAGTTGAGATGTAATGCAGGCCTAAGGTACATGGGCTGTGGTTAAAAAAAAAGAATTTTCATTAAAGGGCACAGAGACATGGGCATTTGACAATGTTGGCACTGCCTTTCATCTTCCCAGGTGCCATTACTTTAGAAAACCTCCATTCCATTTTGTGATTGATACCTAGCTGACAGTCACAGCAATCATGGTCAGAGTCTGGGTTTTTGCAGCAGTCTCAGACATAGGCCCTGGTGCTTTTTAGAAATTCAGAGAACTCTTTTTCACTCACTGTCTTTTCTCTTTTTCTTGTGTGTGTACTTCACAGGGGTTGAAGCTGATTGACCATGGAGCGGCTGGTTGTGTGCGTGCTGCTGTGTACCGCCCTGGTCCGGGGCTATAGCTGTCCAGGCCGTTGTATCTGCCAGCACCTGTCTCCCACACTCACCCTGTTGTGTGCTAAAACCGGCCTGCTCTTTGTCCCACCCACCATTGACCGCAAGACCGTGGAACTGCGGCTCACCGATAACTTCATCACCATCATCCGCCGGAAAGACTTTTTCAACATGACCAGTTTGGTGCACCTAACTCTGTCTCGTAACACCATCAGCCAGATCACGCCCCAGGCCTTTCTTGGCTTGAGAGCACTACGGGCTCTTCACATGGACGGAAACCGGCTCACTATCATTAAGAGCGATCACTTTAAAGGCCTGGTGAACTTGCGCCATCTGATACTGGGGAACAACCAAATCCATGACGTAGCTGCCAACTCATTTGATGAATTTGTCTCTACTATCGAGGATCTGGATCTATCTAACAACAATCTGCGTACTCTGCCGTGGGAGGCCATAGGAAGAATGATTAACATAAATACGCTCACACTGGACCACAACCTGATTGACCACATTGGCGTGGGGACTTTTACACTGCTCACCAAGCTGGTGCGTTTGGACATGACCTCCAACAGGCTGCAGAAGCTTCCGCCGGACAGTTTGTTTCAACACGCCCAAGTTCTGTCAGACGCCAAAGGGTCCAGCTCGTCCACTCTGGCTGTTAGTTTTGGAGGGAACCCACTTCATTGTAACTGTGAACTGCTGTGGCTACGTAGACTCACCAGAGAGGATGATTTAGAAACTTGCGCCTCCCCAGAACACCTCATGGATAAGTATTTCTGGTCAATTCAAGAGGAGGAGTTCATCTGTGACCCACCCCTAATCACTAAACACATTGTCACCAAACCTTTTGTGATGGAGGGCCAAGGGGTGACTCTTAAATGCAAAGCAGTGGGCGATCCAGACCCAGACATCCACTGGCGCTCTCCAGATGGGAAGCTAGTGCATAATAACTCCCGCACTATCCTCTATGATAATGGCACTCTTGATATTCTCATCACCACTCTGAAGGATAGTGGCGCATTTAACTGTGTGGCATCCAACGCCGCGGGCATTGCCACAGCTGCCGTGGAGATCAACATGATCCCTCTGCCACTATTTGTTAACAACACCGGCCACATGCGGGAAGACCCAGGCCTATCGGACATAACAACGTCCACCAAATCTGGGAATGACACCAAGGGCTACGATAAGCAGGACAGGAGAGTGATGGTGAGCGAGTTAACCTCATCCTCGGCTGTGATACGCTGGCCATCCGAGCGCCACATCCCTGGTATAAGGATGTATCAGATTCAGTACAACAGCACGGCAGATGACACTTTGGTGTACAGGTAAGGCATGGTGAAAGAGGAAGGAGAGGTGTGGGGGTGGAGGGAGGAAGGCTGAGAAGGGACGAGAGAAAAGGTGAAACATCTGGAGCGGCCATCTGGTTAATGCCACAGTGGTCCATTATAAAAGCTTGATATGTGGCAGAGATGAAGGATGACATTAAACAGCATGTATTTACGAGACCAAATACACAACATGTAAGACTAAATATTTGTGTATATATAAATGTAGCTTTATACATTTAAATAGTGTGGAAAAGTCCAGGCATTTCAATAGTCCAATTCAATAAACTGCACCAACTGAAATATTTACATTTAGTTTTTTGTGATGATCTTTGGTTCAATCTTAATATAAACCAACATTTTGTATGTTATCAAAATGTAATATTCTATGAGTAGTACAAATGAACAGAAATAAATGCTTGAAAATATTTTTTCAATTACTGAAATTTGATATATTCTATTTTTTTTCCAGATGCACTAGTATATTGTTTGCATTTTAGATTACAATTAGAGCTTTAAAAACAGGTACATTCTATATTACATTACTAAATAATATTTATTATACAAATGCCTGCTATAATTGGCCAGAATATGAATAGATGAATTCCAATTATGACTACTCCTTATGCAAAGTCTATTCATAGAGTTGTTTATTCATGGAGAGTTTCCCCCTTTTATCAGATTTAATGAGTCACTCCTTGGTATAATTGTATCATCCTGTTTAGCCATGAAGTGATGTTTTGTTTTTAGGTGGTACATTATTACCTACAAATGATAACCATCAAAGTCCCTCTGGGGAGAGAGAACAAGCCTCTAATTATATTAATGCCAGTGTTGACCTGAAGACAATCCTTCTCTCCTCACTGTGCAGAGCTATGCAAACTACTGTTGTAGACTAAATGTAACCTCAGGTATTTCCACATCTACACTGTCTTAGCGTCATGCGTCACTTGTCCAAGGGCCTGTGGCTGTTATAGAATATTGTTCAGTCATTGAGTCTTCCTTGTTTATCACCTTGTAGTTGTTGTCATTTTATACATAAACCCATTGAGGCTGTTTTTACTGGCATAATATGATCTGACCTGCTCTCCCATCAGTCAGCCCTAATGAAGTGTAGGCCTTTAGTGTTTGTGTACCAGAGTGACTGATATCTAATGTTACACTGAAGGAGAAACCAGATGACTGTTGTGTTTTGTTGTGTGAACCTGACCCTGTTGTGTGATTTAATACATTATATGCTAATGGGTAAATGGAAGCCCTGTAATACATACAATAAATTGTCTTTTCTAATTTTTGTTTCTTTGCAGAATGATCCCCTCCACCAATAAGAACTTCTTGATCAACGACCTGGCTGCAGGGCGGGAGTATGAGCTCTGTGTGTTAGCTGTTTATGACGATGGCATCACGTCTTTAACGGCCACTCGAGTGGTCGGCTGTGTGCAGTTCCACACGGCCAGTGAGGTCAGCCAGTGCCGCTTCATGCACAGCCAGTTTCTGGGAGGCACTATGATCATCATTATTGGAGGTATAATTGTTGCATCAGTGCTGGTGTTTATCATCATCTTGATGATACGGTATAAGGCATACAGCAGCCCAGAGGACGTCAAGAGCAAGGGCAGCTCCAGCATGCACTCCCAGACCAACGGCAGCCAGCAGAGGCTGCAGCGGTCAGTATCCAAACAGCCGTCTGATGAAGGCCAGGCACAGGGGCCTAAGGAGTGCATGGCTCTTGTGCTTAGGGTGGACACTGAGAAGAAGGAGGACCTCACATCCACCACTGCCATCCTAGAGGTGGAGCTGCCTTCTCTGTCCACAGACAGGATGAAGAGGAGAACCAGCCTGGACGCTCACTTCTCTGGCCCTCCATCTGAGGACACACAGACGGACAGCAGTCTCACAGGCTCCACCATGTCTCTGTGTCTCATAGGCCCCAACGCTGGCACCAAAGAGGCTCCCAGGCTCAAGGACAAGAAAAGTGCTCTGGCCAATATGGGACTGCTCCCCAATGATCTGGCACGAACTAGGCACAGATTTTCATTTGATGGTGGGGATTACTCCATATTTCAGAGTCATAGTTACCCACGCAGAGCGAGGACGAGGTGGCACCGCTCCACCAACCAGCTCAACATGGAGTCCTCACCCCTCGCTAACAGGAAGGTTACATTCAGCAGCACTGAGTGGATGCTGGAGAGTACCGTGTGAAGATATGTAGCCTGTGTGGCTCTCTGACACACAGTATGCACATGTATAAACAGAGGCGTACAAGCAGGCCATACCTACATAAGCACACATGTCCCTGTACACAGCAAAACACAAGCACATTAACCAAGGCAGACTTTCTGATTTTCTGAACAGTTTTTCTCCATCTTGCCTCCCCATCATACTCCCAGAGAGCTTTGTCGGCCATGTCCTTTCTTTATGCAGCAGTGCCTTATTCTAAAAAATGTACGAATGGAGGATGCTGCTCAGTCATAAACCTTCCTCTTTTTCATTGACTCTCGCTCTGATGTCGGGAGGGTATCTTGGATTTTTATTTATTTTTGAGATGCCAAGGGAGTGTGATATTTGGATGTGACTGTTTCAGATTAATTGTTAAAAAAATAAATAAGGAAAAACACCATCTTCATAGTAAAGTGAACAGCAAGGTATGTCATGTCAGCCATGTTTTTGGGTTCTTTTTTTTGTTTGTTTGTTTTTTAAGAGGAAAAAAAAAAACTTTGCACAGAAGACACGAGATACAAGGACAAGTATCACCACCAGTCTATACAATAATAATAATGAAAAGAACAGAGTTTTACAAAAGCCGATTTCTAATGTTAGTATAGTGTGAATGGACCTGGGAATACAGTATTAAATCCTCTTTGAAGGCCTGGACTGTCTGATGTTCTATAGGTATTGTTTCAGATGTGTATAATAATGGGTACTGTATCTGGCTGGTCTAGATAAAAGACAACAACAAAAAAGACATATATAAGTATATTAAAACATTGGTGTATGTGTACTAACTATGTAAGTAAGTCATATGTCACATGACTTTTTACAAAGCATTTGGGTGTTGGCTGCAAGTTTTTACATTAAAAACCTGTGTCATCACACCTCTTCCTATTTAGTATGTCAAAGGTTTGGGCCATTTATCCCTCGGAAAAGGGAATAAAATTTTTGTGTGGGTATCAAATGTGTTCCCGGCAGTGTTTTCTTCATCATGCCTCAGAAGCAGCAGCAGCAGCAGAGTGTCCACTGCAGCAAGGGACACATGTATCAAGACGATACATATTTTATGCCTTGGTACTATTTATAAGATTTGTACTTCTGTGAAAGTGGCAAATAGCCATTGGGGTAGTGTGGACTCATGAGCTGAATGTGAATCTGAATTTCAATGGTGCTGAGCTGGCGTGTGGTTAATGTGCACCACTAGGGGGAGACAAAACACTCTAATTACAATTACATACACAGACGCTGCAATGAGGATGAATAGGTTTTTTTAATGTAGTATCAAACTAATCAAGAAATGTTAATGCTCTCTTTTTTTATGCCTCAGTGAGACATGTGAGTATGATACATAAATTATGTCTGGTTTTAAATTAAACTAAATGCAGATAAATCACAGACTAGAAAGTGCTCGTCTATGGATTTGTATTTTTTCAGATCATTACATTTCCAAATTGCACACTTGTTGCATACATCACATTTTACTTAGAGTAAAATACATACACTGAACTATATTGAAAACTTACCAAATATAGTGGCTGACCTTTGTCTTCTGCTACAAGGTTTGCCATTTTCTGCGATTGTCCGTGGTTGCAACAAGGGTTATTTGAGGTAGCCTTTCTATTTTAGTAAGCCACAGTGTCCTCTGGCTTCTCACTAGCATTTTCACCACAACACTGGTGCTCACTGGAAGTCATTTCTGGAACCATTTTCTTCAAACTCTTGTGCAAATACATTTCCAGTAGATCAGCAGTTTCTAAAATACTCATTGCAGCCTGGCACCAACAACCATCCTGCACTCAGAGTCACTGAAATAACCCTTTTTCCAATTCCGGGGCTAACTTTGATCTTTAGCAGATTTCTTGCACATGTCTACACAGCAAAATGCATTGATTTGCCGACATGGGAATTGAATTGATTTAAGTGGTCTTTAGCTGCAACAAAACAGTGAGCAAAATATCACCCTAAATAAACGTATTGATTTATGCCCATTTCATATCTACTACCAGTGGTTCTCAAAGTTGAATTGTGTAGATGTCTTTTTTTATGTACATTAAGTATTTCTATCTGCTCCAATGTGGACTCATTATTCAGTCAAACTAACCCTAGATTGCTTAGCTCAGGGGCTCAGACTTCACCCAGTCTTATAGATTGACCCGGACAGCCAAACTAGCTTACACTGGGAGTAAAGCAAAGTGCGTTATGTTTCATCAGCACTTCTGACTTGAGTGCAAAAAATGCCTTGATGCGGCAAAAGAGAGTTTTCCCACCGAAGATCCCATTATATGTTTAATGCATAGTAATTTCTTTGGGGAAAAAGACAATCATGAAGTAGCTGAAGGTGTACAAACTTTTCACGGTGACTATGTTCAGGTACTACATTCCAGCTTAAGTGATCCACTTCAACCTCTTTGCTTTTTGATGCCTTTATTATTCATATATTAATACCAGTTGGACATTACTTTATACATGCAGTCACTGGCCACTTTATTAGAATTATTTTATACTGTACCTTATTCTCTGAGCAGATGTTACCTTTCTATTATCTCAGACTCAAACCAATCACTGATCCATGGCATCCACAAGCTATCTTTGCTCATAGAAACTCACTTGATATTATATCCTTTTCAAACCATTGTCTGTAAACCCTAGACATGCACTAAACATACAGAGTATTATAGTTTCCCTTTGATGGTTGCCACTTAGGCAGTATGTATTAACCCTAATCTTGTTTTGCTAAACCCGTCAATGGTGATCTAAATGTGTTGCGTTCCTTATTCCTCTTGCAAGTAATGGGCAGTTGCAGCCAAGCTTAATGCAGCCCACTCTCTGCTGCTTGGAGAAAACACTTAGCCTATTGACACAGACTGCGAGAATGGCTTTAGGCTTTTCCAGTACACAAACAGTTTACCGGTGCCTTCTTGTGCAACAGTTTTATCTAAAAACACAGATGGGACACACACACACAGGCATAGTTTTTTGCCAGGATGGTTTTAGACAATGTCTGTTGAGAACTGTTGCTATAATTTCCTAAGTCTGGCAGGTTTAATTGAAAGAAACTGTGTAGTAAAAGAAAAACAGTTATATTGAAGTAAAACAATATTTTGTACTCACTTGCCAATGAATTTACACATATGTTCAAGACAAACATGCTAAAGTTCAAACTATGCGTCAGAATAAATGGGAAAGGTGACTTTGAACATGGCACGGTTGTTTGTATACTGGGGTTGACAGAGAATGTATGAAAAATACACTATATTAAGCGAGCGATTGTTCTGTGGGCAAAAATGACTTGATGCCAGAAGTCAGAGATTAGCATGGGAACGACAACTCTCTCTCTTTACATCAAGTTCTGCAAAAAGATCATCACAGAATGCACAAGATAACAAAACACGATGAAGATGGACCTCACCAATTGCCAGTTTATTAGGAACAAGTTCTTTCTGTGTATATCTCGTCCAGTTCCAAAGATCTGATTGAAGGGTAACAGAATACTGAACAGTTTGTCGATCTCCTCTACAGCTCTGAGGTACAGACTGCCCCCTCTTGTGCAGTATTCAAGGAGCTATTCTGCAAATCACTACATTTATTCACTTTGATCATGAGGGGCTGCTATGGAGGTGTATCTCATGCATCACAAAGAGCACTTGTTCTGACTGGTTTCTGCCAAACATGGGATGTGAAGATACTGCATACTGTTTTGAATGATTAAGGTTATGTGTGTAGATTGCATGTGCTTTTACCATTAATACAGTGAATGATACATTGTACAGGCCCTTCTCTTCGGTCCTATACATTTTAGGATAGTAGTGAAATACATCCAACATATCAATGTGCACACATTAACTCGCTAATATGTACAGTCAGCCTTAATTATTTTTACTTTTATAATTGAACCCGTGCTTGTACTCTCAAATAAGAGAATATAACATGCTCAAATGGTAAATATTGATGTTTTTGTATTAAAAAGCTACCAAAAACTGCAAGACACTACTACATAAATGTAAAATACGACATGTTTATTTCACACCTAGAAGGTTGAGATACACTTACTTTAAAAAACATAGTAAAAAGAATACAATATAAAACACATAATTCAGAAAAAAATAATTGGAGAAGCAGGAGGTAGATGCCTCGCCATCTCTGCCCTGCTTCCTACTGACTACACTGTTGTACTGTGGGCTTCGAGCCACAGCGGTCGTGATGAGAAACTGCAGCAAAGATCTCCCATGGAGAAGACAGACAGCACAGGTTTGTTGATGTCTAACAAAGTACAATACAATACAGGCCTGCAGAGAAACACCCTCTGTGCTGTTGAGGCCAACAACAGGCTCAATAGTTGTGTGCTTGTTACTTGAGCAGCAGTCTCTCAGTCTCCAGAACTAAAATCTGAGCTCTCCTCGCCTGCTACCCTCCTCTTCTCTTTTTTTGAGTTAGGCTCCGAGATTGAGGCTTTACCCGAGTCCGCCTTGCGCTTTTTGCCACTAGAAGTCCGTCTCTTCTTGTCTGTTTCACTGTCACTGTCCAATGAGCTGCTGTCAGTGTCTTTTTTCACAGTTTTTTTGTTTTTATGTCGACTTTTAGTCCCTTTTCGTCTCTGTCTGTCTCTAGTAGCACCGCTGTCATCGCTTTCACTGTCACTGCTCGAGCACTGGGCTTTTTTTCGCTTGCCTTCCTCCTCTTTTTTCTTCTTTTTCTTTTTCTTCTTTCGAGAGGATTTTTTGGAGTGTTTTGATATGCTCGCTTTTTTGCACGATTTGGATTTTTTTATTTTGCTTGCTGTTTTCTTTGAGTCACTGGATTCACTACAACATTATATACATATTATATAAATATATGAAAATACTGAAGCTTCCATAACACATCTTGTTCTCTATAGCATAAAAGATTTGATTTCTTTAGAATAATTTACCTGTCACTGTTGAACTCCTCAGGATACAGCTCTTTATATCCACTGTGTCCCCATCTATTTAAATTGAACATAGAGATGAGTTTTTACATCATTGCATTGTATTATTATGACAAACAATCCTAAAACATAGTTGTGTACCTGTCTGGATCCTTAGCCTCAAACTCATAAAGTTGTCGAGTCCAGTATTTAGCCTCTCTGTCGTCATGCTCTGATACACCTGTGCTCCGGCTGATGTGTTTAGATTGATCTGACACTTGATCACAGTGCATGTGCCCTCTGGAAAACAACCATCAATCAATGAGTGAATTACACCTCAGTGAAACAGCTCTCTAAAGCAGTTCCACAATATAAGACTAAATCCCAGACGAGCTTTAGTGGCACTTGTATTCAGCAGATTTAAATTGAACTGGGACATTCTGAGGTCCTACCTCATACTCTCTGCTGCTGACAAATGTTTGCTTTGGGACGTTTGGACCTCCCAATCCCGCATTTTCCACATCTCCATCTCCTCCTGGATCTGCAGAGGGTCAACAACAGTGAGTGCCACCAGTATAACGTCTTCTATTCATGTGATTTTTCATAGATCTGCTCTCACATGAGAAGCTATTTATAAATATGATAAAATACTATTCAGCATTATACAGCTACAAAAGGCACCCATTTCCATAAGCCATAGCTAGCCGTTTTAGTTATTTGTGTTGTGCTATTGCTTGATATGTTGATATTATATGTACGACTGATCAGACATATTATAGTTAGATTTTTCCACCCTCTGTTGGGTTATTGTCGTGAATTGCCACAAAAACAAAGTAGTTAGGCACCTTGTTGTGGGCATCTGTGTGTCGGATTACATTCCTCAGCAACGTCTTTCCCATCGGTTGTCTCGACATGTCGACACGAAATATGCTAAATCAACAGATTATACAAAAAGAAAGACCCAGCACCCCTTTGAAAAGCTCTACGCTGCTTACAGCCACTTGTTAGCCTAGCATATTAGCTTGTAGTTACTGATGTAGAGACACCAACAACCAGCGCAACGGATTAAAATACCCCCTTTCATATAGACAACCTTTTCTCCTTTTCGGAAAAAACTAATAACCTTGACCCGACACCCCCAAACACTAGCGTTACAGCAAAAAGTAACACATTCCCTGAAATGTACACCGGGTGCTTCCGCGTAGCTGTGTCGCATAAAGTGACGTTGACGTTAAGTGAAATATTATTGGTTGAGGGTTTGGGCGCACCCTCTAAAACGAACTTTCAAAATAAGAAATAATATACTTTACAAATAAATTTTAAAAAGACCGTCGCAACAGAACCTGCGTAAAATGTAGTCCTATGATGCGTGTTCTCATTGTATGTTTTCTTTACATTTTATTTAAATGATTAATTGTCCATAAGTTTGTAAATGTAACCAGCCTATAAATAGTTTGTACAGAAGCTGTTGCTAGCTGTATGTGACACTCAGTGGCCAGTTTATTAGGATGGCTGGTATTTTTAACTGCTTCAAGGTTGAGTTTTCCTGCAGACTTAAAATTTTCCTCTACCCCCTGGAATCAACAGGGCGTTTTACCACAGAACTATTCTTAATCTTATTGACAACTGGGCATTTGTAGTGTATTTTATTAGTTACCATACTTTGCAGTTGGATTTCCATGACATTTCTTGTGGGCTCTTCATAAATCTCTTTGCCTGTTGTTCTATTGTATTCTGCCAATGCCAATGTCTATTGTGGATTGTCATTTGCAGTCTTGCATGGTAAATGGATAATATACATAGCCTACTGGGTTAGAATAAGATATACAGTCTATGGTTAGACTATAATATGAATCTATAGTTAAATACAAAAAAGCTTTTAATGTTCATTTTTTGTAAGTTCATTTATTTCCTAAAATTCATCATATCCAAAGATCCAACATCAAACCACAATTTAGAGAGTAAGCTTTTATAGTCGGATGTCTTATATTATTATTCTTTATTAAGATGCTATAAAGCATGATAAAACTCTCTAAATGACAGTGACAAATGCAAAGTGCCAATAGTCAATTTCAATTGCCTCTTTCTCTGCTTTTCTCCCAAAATATCCGCTTCAGAAGGCATCTAAATTGTATTTGACAACAAAATGGATGAAGTCTCAGGCGAATCTTATCAGTGCTGCTCTGTGCATATTTGTTTGGAGGTCAATGAAATAAGAAATAGAATGGGTAAGTCTTTCTGAGCAGGCACAATAACAGTTTGCATTCACAATCCACTGTGGCCATGCAAACACTACGCTCTTCTTTTGCAACTCATTTGGTTTACAAATTGCCCTATGCATGCTGTCCCTGTGGCAAACTGGCTTTCTTGTCTTAGCTCAGCAGCAGTGAGATGACTGTCTACTTGGAGCATCAAAGACACTTTATATTTATCCCACATTAATAAAAACATCAGCCTCATTCCCTCAATCCAACTTTTTACTGGTGAATAAGTCTGTTGTTTTTGTCATTTCTGTTCAATATTAAAACAAAACAAATGGTGATTAGTGGCACTGAAGCCCATCTGTACTGTAAGAGTATATTAATATATCGGCAAAACACATCCGCAGATCCTATGTGTAAACATGATAAACACGCTGAACATAAACTAAATCACATGAATTTTAGCACAGGGATCCGGGCTAGTGTATAGTTAATGCACATAGTCAAATTACACAGGTCAAATAAAGAATGCCTCTATAGTGCCCAAATGTTTTTGACCCCTATGGGAGTCTGGACACACTTACTTTGGCAGAGAGTAATGAACCTTGGTACAATGATTCTCCACAGTGTACCCAACATAAAATATTATTATGGCCCCACCCTACAACAAACAGGAAGTCGGCCATTTTGGATTGAAATTGGGAAATCAGGTCAATTTGACAGCCTCTAACTTGCACATACTTTGCCTGATTAGGCTCAGACATGAAACACCTAATTACCCTTCGGCCCTGAACACATCTGACCAATATGATGCCAGTTACCCTTATAGCGCCCCCTATAGACTGAAAGAAGAATGTAGTTTTAGGGAAATGTACAACATTTGGCAAAAAACAAGCATCAAAAAAGTCAATTAGACCCTTCCCATGTTGGTCATGGTTTGGGGGCGGGCCTCTTAATTTCTCGTTAACAATACAAAAAGCCTTAGAAATCACACAATGTCTGATTAAGGTGCCCGTTGTTGGGGTTTTGCCAATATACACCTTGCTGTCAGGAACAACAGCATAGACCTAGTTGCATTAATTTTGAGCATGAGTGACTATAGGGAGTTGAACCAGTATAGAGGAGGCGTGGTGGCACTTCTTATTTTTAGACTTTGAAGGAGAAAAGAATAGTGGTATGTCTAAGAGCCTTTTTTAACTCATGGCTATACAAAGCACTTTTATTAAGCTAGTAATGATATAGTAAATGAATGTATGGTGTAATCAATCCCTATTTCTGTGACATACTTTTGAAATGATATGGTATGTATATGTGCCCCTCCATTTCTATTTTCAGCTGCAGTGCATACAGTCCCAACAGAAGAAGAGGGCGGAGGAAAGAGTTTTTCCCAGTCCACAGTCCTGCCTGCCCTGTGAAAGGAGAGAGCTGGGGGAGGGTACACCCACCCAGACACAACCATGTCTGACATCCACGCGCACTGAAAAGAAGCAGGGCTGCTACAAAGACACAGCTCTAAACAAGAAAACAGAAAGACGGGGGAAGGGACGGGATCAATGCAAAAAGAGGTGAAAGATGCACAAGGGCTGCATCACTGACCGCAAGAAACAAAAACACTGTGCTGGTGAATGGGAGCTGCTGATTCTAACAGCGAGGCGTGAGCAATGAGAAGGTGCTGAGAACAAGCCTCCTCCTTCTGTCTCTCTGCGTGTGTCTGCCTCTGCCAGCTGATCCTGAGCCCTGCTATGATTTAAAGGTACGCGTTATGGCTTTTCATTAGGATTTGGAGCTTTATGTTTTAGGAATATGCAGCTGAAAAGGATTTGAACATGCTGTTATTTCTGATTGAACACAGTGTGCGACGTGGAGACTCCGTTCTGGGCAGCATCTCTCCCTGCCGCCCCTGGCTGTGTTTGGGCTATGGTCCTGACTCAGAACCGGGGCATCACCCAGATGCAGCTGTCCAAATGTACAGGAGGTTAAGCCTGTGAAAACCAGCATGGGAGCTAAACAGATGAAATGGTAAGTTGTTCTTTGATATTGCTCTGCTATGTTCTTTTGTTTGATACATGATTACCACATGTGATAGGGCGGGGGCTAATCATTGTAATCAGCAGGTGATGTCTTAGTATTGGAGGTGTTGTTACCCATGACAACATGACTTTAATGCTTAAGGCTTATTGTGCAGTGCTCACAGCACAGGAGGTGTGGGTGTGTCCCTCCATGTATCCATGCGAACAGAAGGCTGCTATTGCCTAGCAACGGCCAACTTCCAGTGGCTGCTCATCCATTTTATGATAAAAACATTACAAATTATAATAGACTAGACAATCAAACACAGCCATTTGACACCCAGCATATCATGTTTAGTTAACTAATAATACCTGTATCTATATACTAAAATATACATATATATATAGTACCTCCTCCAACCATATAAGCCATGTTATATTCCCAAAAAAGTATGGACCGCAAAGCGTGGTTATTGAGGCAGACAGGCAGTGAACATCTACAGTACATGTTCATCTTTATTGAGTTGAGCCCTGAGAGAATGATAGTGGGTATCTGATGTTTTTGTCTGCAGTGGCAAGAAACAATAATCAATGTAGCAGAAGATAAGGCCACTTATCTTTACATGACAATGTGCAGTTACTCCCGCTGAGCTGGCAGGAACACTGTGGATGAGGTTTTTTTTAGCTCTAGTTTTAGAGAGTAATACATATATCTATTTTAGGGCTGAAACAAAGTGATTAATCGATTATTGAAATAATCATCAACTTATTTAGTAGTAATGTTAACTGGAGCATACAGACTCTAAAACATGCCATTTGAGAGAGAAACCCCACACAGAGCAGTAATTGTACAAAAAATAAATACATTTTGCATTTAAGAAGTCCTCAGGTAACATAGTTTCAGTATCTTGCTATCCAATTATTAATTGAGTAATCGAAAAAAAAAATAGTCAAGAGATTAATTGATTAGCAAAATAATTGTTAGTTGCAGCCCTAATTATTTATATATTTTATATTTGTATGAGTCCATTTAGTTGTTCTTACAAATATAAAATGCATGAAAGTAGTACATTGTACATCTATTTGGAGTAACCACAAGCTGTTTTTGCAGACTCAAATCTGTTGGATAAGCAGAAAATCCTTTTGGCTCACATCTGGATCCCTCGGCATATGTTTGGTCACAACATGTTGAACTGTGCAAATGCCATCTCTCAGAAATCTCAAGGCTTTCTGAATTTAGTTAGTCGTATATTTTTATCAAATATGCTTTTTTTTAGCCTGACTACTGAGAGGTGATTTTCTGCCCCACACTCAGCATCTTATTGTGTTTCCCATTTAGAAACTAAAGAGGACTTCACCCAGAAAGCATAATGCCATAGGTCACAGGGCATAGAAGCTGCACAGTTTTTCCTCTATAAACACAGCAGAGTGGAAATGACAGCAGGCTTTGACCTCAGGCTGCTTTCTGAACTTACAAAACACATGCTTCAAGACGCTCAAGCCATTCACAAAAGCACACCATAATGTTTTGAAATTATAGCCAAAGGGGGAGCAAACTATGTCAAGTATTTCCTGTGAAAAATGACAGAGTTGCATGCATTACGGCTTAGGCTGTGATTTCTTGAGCAGATTGCACTTGCTGGATTTTCAGGACTTTTTTTTTTTTACCGCAGAACCGCTGCTCACTGAACTTATTAAACCACCCTCTGTAAATCCTAGTGATGTCGGCATGTGTGAAAATCACAGTTTTTTAAATTGTCAGACCAGTCCTTGCCATGTTTACTTAAATCCCCCTTTCTACTTTATTCACTCACTTAAGTCACTCAAAGTTTAGTGGCTGCTGTGATATTGTCTATAGCCTAATAAAGAGTCCGGTGTATATTTATTTACTGTTTGTAAGGATATTTTGCCAAGTTCCTCTGGTTGTTGTTAAAAAAAATGGTGACAGTTTAAAATATTTAGCCCAGATGGCCAAATCCACCATTTCTGTGCTCCTTGTGGCATTACTAAAGTCAGTATTTCTACTTTATGTCACCGGGTCTATTTATTGACTTTATTCTGGCAGGAAATGCAAATGCACACTCACTGCTTCCTGTACCCACCATCTGTTTCAGCCTGTCCTCAGCCAGCCCGGCTCACTCCCCCAAAGAGGAGTATGTAATAACCCAGACCACGGACAGCTCTAAAGAAGAACCAGTCAATGATCAGCCTGAGGTGCTAGGGGAGCCCAGAGAGGACAAATCACAGCCGCCAGAGAAGAAGTCTGTGACAGGTTGTGACAATGACACACCTGGCTGTACATAGCATTAACTACAGTATTTCTAGTATCTGTTAATACATTATTTACTCATCACAATATATTTTACTTTTGTGTTGAATTACAGAATGCTTGTAAAATGCACTATAACCTGTGAATGTCTATGACTTGGGTTGGCTCTACTTAAATGCCCTATTTTCGTGAAATCACTGCGGCATAAACATTTTCAACTAATTTCACCTGAAACAAGCCTTTTGTGACTAGAATTTAACTTTGGCCACAATCCAGACGAGCAGTTTAACTCACAAATCCACAAGGGCAAAACACGAACCATATCAAAATCTACTCCAGGCCTAAATAAAGACTAAACAGGGACTAAATCAGTCCTTAACAGGGGACAAATCAAGGCTTAAACAGATCTACAACAGCATCTAAATCAGGATTAAGTTTAGTCACATCAAGGACAAAATCAGATCTAAACCAGGAGTAAATGGGTTTGAAATGAGGTCAAAACATAACAGAGAATACCTCAGCTTTTATTGATCAGACATGATGAGGTAGAATTACAATTACCGTAAATAATGATTTCATTTTGTGTTCGGCCCTAGATGCACCTCACATTTTACATGCAGCAACTTCATCTCCCTTGACTCTCTGTCTATTTCAGAGGAGGCGCTGCTCTGTGGGTTGTGTCCCTCCCTGGGGCAGGATGGGCAGGATGGGCAGGAGGAGAAGTCCTGGGTGGAGCAGCTGGACGCCCACCAGGAGCAGCTGGAGAAAGAGATGCAGGAGGCCAGAAGGATGGTGTTCCGCCTTCAGGTATTTCAGGGACTAATAGACCCAAACAAAGTACTAGTATATCCAGAGAACTATAAAAGTACTGTCTTGATAGTGGAGAATTTGGTCTTTCATCTATTGATTATTGTTTATTTTGAGCACATGTAAGCTTTCACACTAAAAATTATGGTTCAATTAAGATAAGGATTAGCCTGTAGATTTCTACCTGAAAACCAATTTTGTCAGTTTTCTCAAATATAGTAATAGAAAAACAAATAATTTGCTCTTTAAAAAGAAAATGTCAACATAGTGAACCAAGAATATAAAACTCTGCCCCAAACAATATTCAGATTTAGTAACATATCATTACACAATTATATCTATTAGTTAAATGCACACCTCCACTGTGTTTTAACAAGGCCTGTGCTGTCGTCCCGACAGCAAAGTGTATATCGGCGAAAACGACCCCATACGTCTGCCCCGTACGTCTGCCCCGTACGTCTGCCCCGTATGTCTGCCCCATACG
>JAVQKC010053551.1:0-13735 GCA_036025475.1 Philypnodon macrostomus | reverse complement strand
GAGACTGTCACCTTAGTCCTGACTTCTCTCAACATCTCTCACCTGAGACTGTCACCTTAGTCCTGACTTCTCTCAACATCTCTCACCTTAGTCCTGACTTCTCTCAACATCTCTCACCTTAGTCCTGACTTCTGATTTATACCAGGTTAAGTCAGGTTAGGGTTAGACCTAGTTATGTTGCTTTGTCTGTGTCAACTTTTTAAACTCAGTAATTATGACACAAAGTCAAAATTTTTCCAACAAACATATTGTGTAGCTTCCGTCTGGATAGTGGTCATAAACATGCATCTCTGTGACATCAATGCTGCATACGGCCATAATCAAAACACACTTATCTGACTTAGTTTTAACATTCTCCAAAGTTCACACTCATTCTTTAATGCGTTTGCTTTTATTTTTAACGTTCCACATCCTGTTTATGTGCACTTTTCTATATGAAGATAATAACAGATGCAGCAGGTGGGCAATAATGTGTGGTTAAAGACCTGATGTAAGCATTCGTAAACAGGAAACACCAGTGTATCCATCCGATACACAGGTGTTAGATGACAAACTTAAGTAGCATTTTACAGTCAGTTTAATAAGAATGCATTGTTTTATGCACGCATGTGGACTATCAAATGATGCCTGCACTAAAACATTAACCATTGGGAACATAATGATCCTGTGAATGTGCTAACTCCTCGCTGCAGTTTTTGCCTGTTGGAGAGTGCTTTTTGTTCAGGGATGTATTGTGTTTCGTAGCTACGTTGACCTTAACTGAATGTCACCAGGCATATCCTGTCCGATACTGACTGTGCACATGGTGACCCTGCAGCACAACACACCGGATCAATACATCCCAGGCTTTTGTAGTGGCTCTATGGAGTGAAGGGAGCATCTTACACTTCTATAACAAAATCAGAAATGTCCTTGGTAGGACAACATCCAACGTATATTAGTCCAAGTATAGCATGGCTCTAAACAGACTGTATGTAGAGAATAGACAAATGATACAAACTGATGACACAGTGATGACTTATAGGCCCACTACCACAAGCAAACTGAAAGTAAACTCCTATGAGGCGAGGAGGGAGCTAGTGCTACTGAAATGTGACGTGAAGTACATATGAAGTGCACTGTTAATAATGCAATCTTACAAGATCTAAAGAAATGAAGTGAATGACCTGTGACAGACTACACCCTCAGTAAGGTTATACTAGGTGTGCCAGAACAGTCACGCTACAGTTTATTATGTTTTATTGTGTTTCTGATTAAGATCATTAAAGAACAGACGTAGGCCTATGTGCATACAGTATGCTGCATTCATTTTTGAGTAGTTTCATGAATTGTGAAATTAACTAAAATGCATTGAGAATAAACAGGGCCCTACACATAGCTGTGGATGTAAAACATGACTCAAACAAACCTGTGCGAAACATTGGCAAGATTGGATACTCTTATTGTGTGTTGGCTGTGTTTTATTTAACCAAATCAACAACAATCAAGCAGGCTGTGAGCGTAGTTGACATAGTTGTAAGCAGGTAAGACTGGCTTGGACTTCCTTGTCATTTTAAGAAAGTCAAAACACATGCACACGAACAAAGCAAGTGTGTTGTGCTAAACTCAAAAGTCCTTTGAGCGTTTTATGGGCGTGGTCTTTGAAAAGCTCACGCCATTCATAAGAAAATTACACGTCATCGCGTGGCTACTTCACCCGGAAGTAGAGGTTGTATTAAGCCTGTTATTGCAAAATCTTTAAAACATTAAAAAGGCTGTAAAATCTTGACCACAGACTGGCAGAGCCGTCGAGCAGGCCAACCTAATGCGGACTTGCTGAGTCTGTCTTTTCTAACATGTAGCCTCCTCTTGTCACGGGCTTTGATAAAGAGCCATAGCACAGGGCCGCGCTGAAGGTGAGAGGGTTTTTATGAATGAGCCCGCGTCACGCCACCGCAGCGCAAACATACCCTCCGGTGCCCTTCGCCCTTCCGCCCCGCCGACAGACAACTGCAAGGCGGGCATTCCAACCAAACACTACCCTGTGTCGTTTGACACCCGGGCAAATGAACAGGCCTAAGGCACAGTGCAACAATATCTTGAAGGCCACAAATAGCAGAAGTCTATGCATTACCATCTATTTGCCAAATGATTTGAACCTTATAATCTGCCAACCCCACATTGCAAAGATGTGTAGAAACTATTAGCTTAAAATAGTGTAGCTCCAATGGCGTAGTGCTTCTTTTAGAGAGCGCCTAAACGCGCCCCGTCACCGACATTATTGTAAAATATGTTACACATGGCAGTTATTTCTCGGTAAGGTTCATTTTGGAATTCAAGGGCTTTTTGGATCCATATATAAACAAGTCTGTGGGCCTCCAGCCCATGTACGTCTCTTTATCAGCCACATTTCGCAACAGCACGACGCGCTTCTCTGTCTGACACAATAACACAAGCTTCGCGAGGTTTTTAAAGCCCACTTGGTTCAAATCAGAGAAAACGTTCGTGTTTTTCGGGGAAGCTTGTCGTTTACGGTTGGTATTTTTATGAATGGAGCGCGGTAGGTTATGCAAATGAGGGCGATTGAGAAAGAGATGGCGGATGGGGCATATCGGATATCTCATATCCTGTGAGACTTCCCCTTTGGTTGGAAGCAAACACACACAGATGTGACCGAACAGCGAAGCCAAATTGGCCCTGTACGTGCTGCATGTGTTGTGGCTTTTACTGAACACAGCGCACAAGGACTACGGTAGCTCGCAGCGCCTAATCGTGCGTTTATAAAAGATATCACTTCGGGGCTGGAGTCAATCTGAAGTTAGGCTGCAACAGGGCCTGTTCGTGCTCTCTCGCTTCAGATCCTTTCAGAAAATGTTTCCGATCCACCCACGCTTATTCCCCTCCTCCTCCTCCTCTCTTTTCTCTCCCTTAGCTCTCTCAGTCTAAGCCAATGTGGGGGCCCTAAGCCCCTTTTCCCCACACCAATGACAATGCAATGGTTTACAGCAGCACCTCAAACACCAGATAGAGAAATTGTAGTCTATAAACACGAAACCAGCCTCATCCAATACATGCACATTCCTCCAAGTTGCCCGAATCATCTCGAACTTGTATGGTCACAGAAAAAGCCCCAGATAAAGACACACTCTAGCTCGTTTACTTACTCGTTAGGGTGTGTTTCTTCTATCATTTTCTCGCTTCACCTCAGGTAATATACCACGGTGGTTGCATACTTTTCGCTCGTCATTCTTTCACCGCGGCTTCTTCGATTCGGTCTCCAATTCCGCATAAATACCCCTGCGCCTTTGTGCTGTTGAGTCTCGGCTGATGTGCGCGTTCCCTCCGACTGTGCCTCGCGTTTACTCCTCGACACTTCCCCGAGACGCACAGTCGCCTTTGGATCTCCTAACTTCAACACACCATCGTCTTCCAGCTGGTATAGCGTAGCACACACAGAAGACAATTTGGTAGCCAATCCAGCTCGCCTCCTCTCTCCTTCTCCCCGCGTCTAATTCCCAAACACAAACGCTCACGCACGCACAAGGCACACTCTTTGTTTTCTTAAGTCCCAAACTGCATGGTTTTACCGACGACTCCCGCTCCAATTGTGCGTAAAAAGCGCGTCGTCGCTGTTGTTACCGAGGGGTGGCCCCGCTAGAGCCCCATCTCTACTCCATGTTGGATTGCAGGCAGCAGTTCAGCTCCAACGACGCCGGGGGGAGGGGGAGGGGGGGGTATCTACAGGGCGGAAGCGATGACGTAGGCCCACATTTTGGTGGAGGGCCCACAATGGCTGCAAAACCGTAGGGGCCCTAAAATGTACCCACCCTTTGTCGCCCCCCCTTGATCCTTGATTTCAATTCCGGATGTGTCACCTTTGTTCCTAGATGAACTTTGAAGTTCCCATTGACATACGAGCCGGAGATACTTAACTCATACACTTCCACTGTAGAAAATATATACAAAAATATGACAATAAACTGAATAATGATGCGGACAGTGCAAAGGAAACGCTTCATCTCGAATACACTTTTAAATAATAACTTACTAATGAATAATTCATTTGAAACATATGCAAAGGGACTTTATTTAAAACCAGAAATGTGAAAACATAAACAAAATAGCGTTAAGCTTATGCCAAAAGTAAACCCTAACTTGAACCTCCATAAGACCTCCATAAGGCTGGTTTTCATACATTTGGATGGTTATAGGTTATAGCACAGCTCTCTTGCACGTGTAACACAAATGTATATGAAGTGTTGGAAATTAAGACCAATAGACCCACGTTTGCTTCCAACCTGTGGTCCTATTGCTTCAAGAGTCCCTTTTTTGGGGTTTTGAACTGAAATAGCCTTGCAGTGCCCCCACGCGGTTAACTCGACACACTACACTTTGTTGTAGTCTACCTTACGTGCCTTTTGAATTTCATAACCTACGTGTCTCATTAGATCTAGTTATTTAATCCATGCAGTGCTTTCAATATACCTACTTTACTAACCTTAAATAGCCGATTTTGAACAACATTGAGATTCGGCCATATGTGACCAGTAACAAAGTAAACCTCATATAGGCACAGACTAGACATAAATAACATTATATTGAATTAGAATACATAATCTGACACACACCAATGACCTTGTGCGCCCTTTAAGATAAAATAATATCTATCAATGGATGTGTAACTGTACAAAGCACAGACTGCCCTCGTGTGGTGACCAGTGGTGAGTGCAGTAGTCTGTAAAGTCGCTGATCTTCTGTTATTATACATTATCTAATAGATTTGAGAGCTGCACTTTCAACTAACTCATAATACTAATACTGCACATTGTGATCTTGTTGTTAACTGTCAACACAACACCGTATTACAATACAGGACTGCAGTTAACTCAACTCCTTCAGCTTTAATTAGGTTACACCCTGGACAATGGCCAGTTAATTGCAGGACTGACACCAAAACACACATCCATTCAATAGAGGCAATTTACAGTCACCAATTCACCAAATTCATGCATGTCTAGAGGGTTGAAGTCGGAGGAGTAGTCGGAGAGAACCAATGGTAACACGGGGAGGCCATGCAGATTTCACTGACTGCTCTGCTCCTTTAACAACAATTTACTTATTTGTGTTAAATAAATAGCTTAACTATATGTATTTGTATGGTATGGTGATCCCTGAAAACCCAGTTCATTATTGTGAATTTTTTGGTTACTCCATCTTTATACAGAAGCAATATAAATAAATTATTTTCTAAAGAATAGTTTTGCATTTAATTCAAACCATATTGTTTTGCCCCCCTCACTCCCAGACCTTTCAGTGGTACCCCTGACCTCTCTACATCCCCTGCCCCCAGCCAATCACCATCACCCCAGACAGCGTCACTCTGTCTGTAACTTTTGTACTTGTACATAAAAGCCTTCTTTCCCTCCAAGACTGCTCATACCCCAAAGCACCCCTCTACGACCACGTACCCCTTAAAAAATCAACATGGGCCCTGCTCTGGTACACTAATGACCCCGCTATCACAACACTCCACATCCAGGTGATAAATGAGGTCACCTCACTGGGCACAATCAGGTCAAAAGTCGCCCCAACAGTTCTTGTGGGGTTTCAGGGGCAAATAGAAGTCACTTGGATGTGGGTGACTGGTAAAACTCTGTAGTCTCCAAGTGCAAAAAAAAGTATATATATTTCTCCAATAGAGGGCGATAGAGACTCATAAAACAAGTATTTTTTTTCTCTTGACTGGTTTGTATTACTAGTAGCATTTGAAACAGTAGTAGTCATATTAATAAACAAACTGGAAATGCATTATCTTATAGAGGGCTTTTCTAGACACTCAAAGACACTTTATAGTTTCATGGGACTCTCCTGAACACATTTATGCATGGGCTCATCGGGTGAACATACACAATGACAGTAAGTCCTTGGGCCAGAAACCCTGCGGTTGCTGGCAAATGTTTACCCACAGCCACTCTTTATAATTGTCAGTTCTACTTGAGAATAATATTGTTAAATGAATAGCTTAGTTAGCACAGGATAATCCACCTTTGGCATATACTAAATCCATTGTAATTTTTGTTGGTCAGCAAGAATACAATAGGGCTGCATTAAATAATCAATATCTTGTTGAAGTTTAACCATTAATATGTATTCTTTTACATTCTTTTAAGTGTTAATGCTTCCACATGGGTTTAAAATGTACTGTGAACTGAACCTTGGTTTGAAGAACAATAATGTAATTAGATCATCCTTTTAAATCATGTAGCCCTAGTTTACAAGCATCATTATTTGAACTGAAGTAGCTTGTTGCATGTTCTTATAATCAAAATTATTAACGTCCCATCACCATCACTCATTGTTGCCCAGGGTAAGAGAGCAGAGTAGTTTGTGTGTGTGTGGAATTAAGTAAAACAAACTGACAAATGACCTGCTGTGTGTTACTGAGGTCAGCGTGGGGGTCATCTGTGTTTAGTCTATAGCTTTTCTCAAGTCACATTCACATCAGGAGTTCTCATCACTGTATTGTTACATAGCCACTAGGGAGTTTTTGTGATGAATCAACAATATATAAGAAGGGCTGTGTGATAAAATATACTGTGATATGAAGTTTTGACGATCTGCTAATCTGGGAGGGTTGATGAATTGTGTTACAGTGGATTTATGTAGCATTGCCGCTGTTTATGTAATAACAAGACAGAAAATAATTAGTATTATGATCAATATTGGATTGGATATACATTGAATTTGTAGTTAAAAATACACAGATAGTCTTACAAACAAAAATAGAAAGTCAATTAAAATGGCAATAAAATCAAAATTGTGATCTTGGCTTAATAAAGTTGTGCTATTATGTTTTTACTATATCACCCACCACTATCTATATGCATATATTAATCCACTGATCCTTTTCTGGGGGTCTACTTTTATCAAAGAAGCTTACCCACCATTTGGGATCAGCTGCTCACATACATAAAACATTTGAAGCATTATGAATGTGTTTTTTAGTTTAATTACTATGGTGCCTTTAATTGAATGACATATCCGTGATCCCAGCCTCACATATGTCTGGTGTAGGCCTTAACTAATGAAAGTATTTACACAGAGCGTCTGAAACACAGCTTGGCCTCCATGGCTCCAGCAGGCACACTAATGTTTCGCAGAGCCAGACAGCGCCTCTGTCGCCAGGCGCTGGGTCCAACCTCAGCGTGTGCGATAACAATTTCCTTAAAAATCCACTGCAAGAGCAAAACACCTCCAACCCCCCACGACATCACAATCATCTCTGACCACCAGGAAACACAGGGCAGTCAGATGCAATTATAACTCATCCATGGATATGAGGTACAGTCCTGTCAAATAAGCAGCAAACCTGTGATTAAGAAAATGGTCAGTTTTCTGCAGGTTCTTATTCTGTCTGCTTTCACCAATACCAAAAATTTTATATTTGAAATAATTATTATGAAACTGCATTTTCCATTGTCCATAGATACGCCAAATAACCCTAAGATTTGGTGAGTAGTAACATATATATATATATATTTTACTTCTACTTCTAATAAAGTTTTGAACACTGTTTTTGAATACAAACTTTGGCTAACTCTAATCACCTCTGGACTGAAGTTACAACCAATAAACAGTTGCTGATTGCTTATCTGCTCAAAGCATCAGATACAAGCTATTATGTTCCACACAGCTTTAGGGTCCAAACATCTGCAATTATTCCTGAAAGATCTGACATAAACAGCTTATCATCTCTGTCAAAGGACTGCTGTAAACAAATCTACCCGTGATCAACCAACCTCACTTAATCTCCCTCTTAGATTTCAAAACAAAATCTCTTTCCTACACACACACAAACACACGTGCACACACACACACACAATGCTTTGTAAGGCTGCACCCGTCAAGAGCGGTGCAGAAGTAGACAAGATTAGACGTTTAGCTTCAACTATCAAAGCTGTGGCCCTTAAACAGTGCCCTCTGTGCTGGAGATTGTGTGTTGTGTAGTTGAGGTGAGGAGGGTATTGAAGGCCCTTTGTGAGTGAATTGCTCCGGGAGAGAGTTGATGGAGCTGCATCGATGTAGGGATTAGGGCACGCCTCTGCGATCAAGTGCTCAAATGCTAGATAAGAGTGACAAAAACAGCCTTTAATCCAGTCAAGCCCTTTGTAAATGGGATAGGGCTCTGACTTGTTCACTGCTGGGACACGGAGCCATTAGAGAGTATAACACCAAAAGCTGCTTTGTAAACCACCTCATGGGATATTTTCAGTCAAATTCACTTCCTCAAACTAGATAAACACAAACAGACGCTTGTCAATCACCATCCACATCATATGCATAGCTTTAGTTTTTCATCAAGGGTAAACAGCATGCTCTGGAGACCCAGGCCACACTTGTACCAGGCTAAAAACATGTTTATCTCATATATGCAGTTACCACAAGCAAACGGCAACATTTCATTGATACTATCTAGTCTTATTGTCATTTGAAGATTGCTGACACAAAAAAGTAAAACAAAATATTGTCACTTACTATTGTTATTTGAGTGAGGGCCAGAAGCCAGTGTATGCCGGTCCTGTTCCTGGATAAATAGAGAGGGTTGCTTAGAAATTCAATTCACTTAAATTATTAGTCAAATCCCTGGATTCTAAGAGTCATGATTTTTTTGCCCTGGCATTTATTTAGCAACTAACTAATTCTATAGTTCATGTTGTGTACATGTCCTGTAAATGTATAAATGGTATGTAGAAGGAAACATAGCTACAGTCAGTATTTTTGTAGTTGGTCTCAACAATAAAAACATACTTTTACATGAGTTCAAATTTTCATCTTTTCACCGTTTCTCACGATCGTGCCACCCTGGGTTTAAAATACCTTTGCTTTAGCATGTTGTCCTTTTCACATGTGAAAAATATCATGTCATGACTGTTTTTTTTGTCTGATTTCAAGTTCATGGTAAATAAAACACATAAAAAAGCTCCTCTAAAAACTAGAAGATTCTCAGTTTTGGTAATGAATATAATCATTACATGAACCTACTGGTAGGCAAAACATGTGTTACTTCCGGCTATTTGATTGGATGAGAGGCCGCGTGGCATCTGGCTATTACTCTGCAACTATGAGTGATCTGCGCTTAAACAATTAAAAGATAATTCATTGAGTAATCTATTCTAGTATGATTCATGGGTTTATACTTTATACTTTCCGACGAAACTGGACAGGACTTCTTCTCACTCCCCGAACGTCTTTATTAAACTATAAACCGACATGACTTGTTTCAGCCAGACTGGAGTCGCCCACGCAGGTAACGCCAAACCTCGCACACATTTCTACATTTCTACCAAAACGTTACATTTAGGTCTGCTGGCCACTAGCGGTGAAGATGTAGATTGCAACCTTCCAAAGTCTCTCTCTGCTGGCTTTCAAGCATAGCAGAGAAAATGTGGATTAGGCTACTGAAATAAGGTGAAAGGCAGTTGTAGTTTATATGGGAATTATTATTAGTATATAAAAATAATATATTAGTTAATTACATTTTTTTTGTCTAACAGGAGGCCCTACTTGTTCCACCTCTGATAAAGGCCATATCAAGTTGGGGCAAAAGGCAGTCATATACATGTAGTAAATAATGTGTGTAATTAAAGGATTGATCGTTTGCAATAAACAATAAACATGATGTATTGTATGTTTGCGCTTACCTTACACATCACTCCATTAGGATAACATGAGCTGTTGATTAGACAAGTCATTACATCTCTGACATGACAAGCCCCGAGCGCCTCTGCAAACAAGAACGGTTAATTTCTGTGTCTAGATTAAAAACACCTGTTGGTAAACAAGACAATTATTCTGCTGAGTCCGATGGGGAGAGCTGCTATAATCATACACACATCCTCTCGTGTTAAAAGACAAGCTCATATTCCCTTACGGACTTCTCCCTGATTAACTTGATACCCCTGACTGTTTAAAATTCACCCCCACAAGTGTGCAAGAAATACATTTATGTATATGTGTGATGTGGTTCTTTCCTCCAGATCTTGAAAAGAGCATGCATAAAATAACCCAATCCCTGGTGTCAGCACAATTAGCTGTTAAATAAAATGCCTAGTCCTCAACGCTTTTGCGACATTTTAATTAGAGAAACCAGCTCAAGTGCCGTTTTAGTAAAATAAACAGTGCTGTTTGCCAAGAAAGGCTCCCTGGAGGAACAGGCACTCAGTTGCTCAGGGCAGGGAATAGATGTGGTGCTAAAAGAAAGTTGTTTATGAAAAAGGACCCTTCATTTTACGGCTATTTTTTTCTACTGGGGCCTTATTGCTCATTGAGTTGTGTCGTTTTAGAATTCTGATTGTATCTTTTTGGATGTTCATTGTGGCTCGTGCTCCTGCCTCTCGGCAAGAAGGTTGTGGCTTGGTTCACAGGCTGTCCGTCTAAGGGCTCTCTGAGTGGACTCTGCACGTCCTCCTTGTGTTACAGTGAATGACTGTCAGTCAAGGTTGGCTCTGCTATGTGTCAGCCCTGCGACTTACTGGTCATTGTCTAGGGCAGGGGTGTCCAAACCTTTTTTCACTGAGGGCCACATGTCAGAACTTTATACCGAGGAGGGCCACTTGCTGAGGTGACCGATTTCACTTCACCAAAAGTCCCCTTCAGTTGTATCTGTTTTCTGACACTTAGGTTCAGGTTTATTCACTTATTGTCCCTCTATATTACAACAATAACCACACAGAAAAGTGGACTTGGATTATGTAGAGTCAAATGCAGTAAAAAGCCCATTTGAGCCAATTAAGAGGTAAGCCTGAGGGCCACAAAGAAATTGCTCTGCGGGCCGCATTTGGCCCCCGGGCCATAGTTTGGACACCCCTTGTCTAGGGTGTATCCTAAGTGATTCTAATCAAACTTGCATTTTATGTTTAATTCATGCTGCGTTTGACGGCCTCAAAGTTTTAAATAACACATAGTTGATAAATACTATGATTCATTTTCTTTGTACTCTAGAGTGTCTTGTCAGGTGCCTGGCATCCTGTCACATCTGTAATCACGTTGTCTGTGCCATTTTCAAACATTGTCAATCGCTATGTTCCATTGAGGCTCCAAAGTGGGAAATATAATATATCCAAGAGGCAAATAAGAGCATTGTCAACACGTGTGAATGTGTCTCCCTTGAAATGTAAGAAACAGTGGTGCTATATCACAAGGGGCCTTTGACTGAAAGGTGTATGGATTTCTATTTTCTTTTAACACCATGCACCCACTCACAACAGTATATTTAAAACCTGTGCTTGAAACATATTTCAGGGAAGTATAGAAAGTCAATCAAATGTGAAACGGTAAATAACACAAACTAAGCTGCTAGTTATCAGCCTAGTAAGTATGGATAATAAGTCACTTCCAACTTATATTAGAAAGGTTATGAATCTTTCAGCCACTGGGGGGCAGTGTACCCTCAGTCGTGAGCTGCATTGCACCCAGAAGCGCTCCCCCTGGATCCATATAAGTTAATGCCACCCTCTGAGCTACTGAGTGTATTGTAAAGTAAACAAGCTGGTACGATTCGGAATACGACACAAATACTTCAATGTGTTTTTATTTCATTTTCAATTGATTTACTGTGGTAAGTTATTAAAACAATGAATTGTATATATGTCAAATTTGTGCTATATATGAGGCTATATTTTTATAAAAAAAAAAAAAATACTCCGACATTACTCAAAATATCAATCAGTTTTCAGCTAAATAAATTGTGCAAACTTCCAAACAGTCACAATCATATCATCCTATACTTTTATTTTCTCACAGCTTCATGATATAAGTGTGTATTTTCCCCCCACAGTTATTTCCAGTCTCAGCCACACAAACTCTTTTGATGTGCCACAATCTGGGCTCTCCTCTTTGTGTCTTTGATGGCAATCGGTTTAGACATGGTAATCAAGACATATTCACGTAGACGGGAGTGATTGATTCTTAGATTATCTCTTACTACAAACTTTAGATTTTCAGGCCATAGAAGGGTTTATTTTGAACACAATCAAGTTTTCGAAGTTTCTCCTGATGGGAAAAACAAAAAAGAACAAAGTGGATTGAACACTGAACTTGTCGGTGAAAGGGCTGTTGTTTTTTAATCAATGGAAACAATGGCATTGAACCTATCTCACAACAGTAACGAAACCATAGATCCTATAGTATGGGGGTAAATGCTCTCTACATTAGGCACTCCACAAAATTGTCAAAACATACTAATCATCTGTCTTGTTCATGAGTCCTTGTAGCTGGAATTATTATTATTATTTTTACCTTATCTTGCAATTGTGCACATTTCTCATAAAATTGGCTCACACTGACCCTCCCTGAATTTTTTTGCAAATAAAAATTGATCGATTTGGCAGTTATCTTGCTAATAAATCAACAAACCAACCAATCTGCTACGGCCAATGTCACTGTCATTTTTGGGATCATGCATACTATTGTTTTTCTACAGTTCCTGAAGCAGCAGTGGGAAGACAGAAGACAGGGGTGTGAGATAGTTTTTCAGTCCAAACAGAGTCATAAAATGCTGCATGGTTAAGCCTGATGAATTAATAACAGGGAGGCAGATGAGTCCCAGGGGCACTGTGGGAGCAGAACAGCACGGAGTACACCATGATATCGCACATACACACAAGTTCTTGCAAAAGACACACAATCTCATTTGCATCAACATAATGTGTACTACAGACAGATATGTGCTGAATACAGACAGATGCTTCCCCATACAAGCCCAGAGCCAACCTTCAAGGTTAAAGTGAATCTCATATTGTCTCTTTATATACTTTTTTTTTTTTAACTTATGACAAAGTAATGCCATTCTGTGTGGCTGAGTGTGTTGGAGGCAGAGGTTCTCAAACTGTGGTATACATGTTTAGTTTAGTCCTGCTTTAGTTTGATTTAGTCCTTGTTTATGGTTGTTCCTTTGGTAATGTAATTTTCAAGGCTCAGCAAAAATGTATCCCTTTAGACCATGTTTAGTGCTATTTTTGACCCATGGAGTACAATGTAGACCTATATTATTTAATTTTAAATTGTACATGTGTTGGTCTAGAGCAGTGTTTCCCTTTTTTTGTATTATTATTATTATTATTATTATTTGTATTTGTATTTTTATATTTATTTTTATATTTATTTGTATTTTTATTTATTTTTTTATTCTTCTTATTTAGTGAGTACATGGAGTAACAGCTTACCGACCAGACTGTGCCCTGTTATCAGTCACTATCACTCACAAGGTGTAATGACGCTTGATGGTGGCTGGAGCTGATGACACCAGAATGAGGTGCCAGCCGGGGCTCGATGGTGATTTACGGTGAGCAGACGGGTCATGGTTGTACCGAGTAATAACTGTGTGCACATGATGTGTGAGGAATGGCAACTTTGACTGAGCTTTATCATTGGCCTTTCTGTTTGAGCCCTGCACTGTCTCATATATTTGAGTCCTTTAAATGTATATTATACTTGATCAAATGCTATCTTGTGTTTTTTGAAGACCGCACACACGATTTTTTGAGGTTATTTTATCTTTATTCTGAATTTATCATATTTATTATTACATATATCATCAGAAAAAGTCTTATTATACTAACCTTACTTTCCTGAGTTGTCTAACATGTAAATAAAAAACAGAGTTGGATTTTGCTGCATGTTTGAGTAATCCTGTATGCTTTTTTACATTACTCTGACCAAGCCTTCTCCACTGTTTTCAAGGTTCTTTTTTTGAGAC
>JAVQKC010053520.1:0-12760 GCA_036025475.1 Philypnodon macrostomus | reverse complement strand
AGGGTCCAGGTTTCCGATCCATATAGGAGTACCGGAACCACACAGGTGTTAAAGATGTGCATCTTAGTGGGGGTCCGGATTCTTCCACACCGCCAGACACTTTGGAGTCGACCAAAGGCGCTGCGGGTCTGCTGTAGACGGCGGGTTATTTCAGGATCCGATAGGCAGGACTTGGCAATCTTGGAGCCTAGGTAGACAAACTCACACAGCCTCAACTTGGTTGTTGTCGACAGAGATGGCGTATTGAAAAAGATAGATATTTCTCGCCAAAAATAATCTTTGGTGACCTAATTTGGGGTCCTGTTTGACGACCACTGCTTCATAAAATTCCAATAAAGTGATCTATTATTCTAGTCTCTATTTATCTGTATCATTGATATTATGTAATGCAGGTATAAGCTTGAGAAGACTGTCTGTCTGTGTGGCTGAATTTGCATGAGGCATCACTTTGCACACAGTTCACCGAGCAGCCCTAAATGGGTAAATTTAGACATGTTTTGCATTTGCCAGAGCCTTTTGTGTGGCCGTTACCCCGCTTACCATGAAAACAAAACAATCAGTCATTTTCATAACAGCAGATCTATGTGGTCGGTTAGCTAATACCAACCTATAGCTATAGTTATTCTATTGTACCATTATTATTTTTTTGTTAGGGGTTATGGGTGACTGGAGCTTACCCCAGCAACTATGGGCCTAAGGCGGTGTATGTCAGGGAAGAAAGTCATTCAGTATATTTAGGTTATCCTCTGACCTCATTCTTTGTACACATAATGTTGCTGAACCTAGACCTGACCAACTACAGGAGGCTCTATTTGCTTAGTTAAATTTCACTAGTAATACATAATTACTACTTCACCAATGACCCACATTCATAAAGCTATATTTAAGTTTTCATGATCACCTGATTTTCAATTTCAATGACCTAATCTATTGTTCCCTTCACAGTGACCTGGTAAATTACTGTAGTGCCGACTCATTGTCCGAGGCTACAGTACCACACACTATTGTAAGGTCTGTTACTTGTGATATATACCAGTCTATTTTCATAACTGTCCTGTGATTGGCCGGTTTCACCTCAAGCCCCGCCTACTGTGACACGCACGCTTCCCTCTACAAACCTACAAAATTACTTCTCACCACAAGTCCTACTGTGCACTGTAAAACCTGAGAGGTTAGTTGGAGACAAGTTAGGTATGTGATTGCTCAAGAAGTTTATTTGAAATTAACTATTCACTTTTAACATATATTTAACATTAACAATTAAAGCTCCTTTAATTAGGCTTGATTTTTGTATGTCACAGTCTAATTTTGGATACATTTAGGGTTACCATTTTAAGTTTTGCAACATCAAACACACAATAATGATCTCATACAAGCTGCTTTGTGGAGCTCCCATTTGAACTTGATGAGTGAATTAATAGAACATTGATGAAGGTCCAGATGCAGATGCAATTTGGACTTTATCTTGGCACAGTTTAGGCTTTATTAAAACCTGTATTGTCCTTTATTGTTTAATCATTGGTTATACCTAATTTAACCCTGTCTTAGTTTCTATTTTGTACTTATTTAGTAATTCATTTTTTTACATTGATTCCTATTGTGTAGATTTAGATTAAAAGGTTAGAGTAATCAAAACAAAAGAAATTGACACTTAACTTTTAATATATATATATATATATATAATATAATCTTTCTGATTTTCAGATTTAAAATAGGTTATAGCCGCACTAAGCCATCATAAGATATACAGTTAGTTTTACAGTGTGCAGAAATACAAAGGCGGTCATGCCCCAGCTGAGTCAGTCACAGGGACAGGAGAAAATGAGTTTGTTTTGAGTCACAGGATATTTACATATGACTAAATAATGATAAAAGTGACCATACGCAACAACTATGATATGTTGTTCAATAAAATCACAATGCAATCATTATTTTTAAACTCACACCAAGCAGTTTGCATGGCATAAGTGTTAAAGTTGGCACTGGTTTTCAGGGAATGTCCCAGAGGAGGAGTCTGGGAAGCTGGAAACTGCTTGGACTAAGTGCAATGTCAGAAATGGTCTATACGTTCCTTGTGGTGTGTTAAAATGACTGTGCCAATATCTGTGACCTGTGATGTTTTATTGTGGCTTATTTTGAAGTAACTGTACTCTTGTGTAAAATCTTGGAAATCTAGAAAGAGTAAGAGTACTTTTACCACCTCTGTGCGCCATGTAAGAACAGCTTTATGTGAAAAATGCGATGATGTGGAAATTTGTTCCTTGTGCCTTCATTTTTGAAAATCTGATTTATGTTTTTAGTTTATCTTTTGAAAATATCAAAATCTGTTTTTTATCTTTTTGGTCCGATTACCACAAAATTAAACAGATAATCTGACATTACGCTCAAACAGTTACTAAGGACTTGAGTAGTTTTTTTCACCAATATTTTTCTACTCCTACTCGAGTAATTATGTGAATTAGTACTTTTTACTTTTACTCGAGTAACATTATTTTGAAGTAACTGTACTTTTACTTGAGTAAAATGGTAAAATGGCTACTCTACCCACCTCTGCCCATCTGTTACAAAACGCTGACCTGTCCCCTTTAAATGATAATGAAAGTAAAATATATTTTTGGAAAGACCCACATTGTTGGTTCATCCACACCTTTCCTCACCTCCAGCCTGGCGGTGACACGGGGAACAGCGCACCGAGGCACGAGTAGGTGAGCGCCATATTGCGGCTGAAGTGAAGCGAGGGAGGGGGAGAAAATCTGCGGAAAGCCGTGTTTAACCATCACCTTACCCGCCCAAAACTTCATCACCAATCCGGTAAGACACTTCTCCAAACTGACAGCGTGTTATTCCACCGCCTAAAATGCACAAGAACTCGAATTTGGATCGACTTTTACCCACTTTTATGCACAGTTTGCAAAAGAGGAAAATCTGACAACAGGTGTCTTTAGGATTAGGATGGAGGGAGCTACGTACGTAAAAGGCAGGCTAGCGGCTACAAACACACTCGTAGTTATAATTTAACCAGTTTAGTGCACGTTTGTAGTCGTTTTACGTCGTTTTATGGCGCTATCAAGGTTGTTCAAAGACAAAGGAGGTGGAATGGCTTGCTTGTTGGATCCCAATTCCAGTCACTGTGGACGTGGAGCTGTGCCAGACGTGAGAGACGTAAAGTGAATTTACAGGCCACATATTAGGTTTAGGCTCGTCTAGTACAACGAAGGCTACTTGTAATACGCCTTAATGACCAAAATTGACACTTTTGTGGTTTAAAAGGGGATCCAATTTGAGTTTGGAGACTTAAGTGGGTGTGGGTTCGTTTGCTAGTAAAGACGTATATGAACTCGTTTTAGAGACAGTGAAGGGTGGGGAGTCTTCGCAGAGGGTGAGGCGAAGTGCCGTTTCTAACCTGCATGCCTCTCGATGATGAAGACGGGAGCGACCGGCAACGTGAGACGAATACACATGGGCCACTTCCGCTAAAGGATTTCAAATTAAAGGTCCGGGTAAGCTAGGTGATTGACTGAAGCGATAAACAACGACTGATATGTTGTAGCCATAAAAGGAACTGCTAAATTAGTAAATAAATTCAATAAATTGTCGTTGTGTTATTTTGAATTCTTCTGTAAAGATACAGCTGCATGTATTATGTTTTTCAGCGTGCCCACATTGTTAATAAGTATTCATCAAAACTAAAGCCCGCCTACTCACTGCAATACTGCCACATGATTGGCTGAATACAGCTGACACAGACTAAATTAGGTCTAAACCAGGACTAAATGTAGACTAAATCAGCCATAAATGATTTTTTTTTTGTTGTAATTAAAACAATTTTACGAAGTCATTGTTATGTATTACTACTTTTTATTAGTTATGGTCTCATTGTTACTACTGCTTATTTTATAATCCAATCGTCCTTCAATTATTTTACAATATTGTGTTTTATTATCTCATTATTTTTTATATGACAGTGTACAGCTGATTTATGGAGGCAATAGATGTCTATCATGTTCAATATAATCATTTATAGATTTTTGAGACAGGAAAATAAAACTGCTGCCCACGCGGACATACTGTGAATACAAAGACCGACTGATACTTATTACAATTCAAAGGAGATCATGTAATCATGTAATCATTTCAAATTGATTTAACAACTTGATTGGTCTCAGCGCTATTCATTGTATAATCTGGGTCACATCAAGGGCCTTGATGCAGGTTTTTAAGTCATTGTTTAGACACAGTTTAGACCTGACGTAGTTCTGTTGTTTTTAACCTGAGTTAGGGTTTAGTTCTGGTTTAGGCCCAGTTTAGACCTGGCTTAGTCCTTACTAGGAGCATGTCTGGTCCCGATTTGAAACTGTCTTGTTGTGTTTAACCTGAGTTAGAGTTTAGTTTAGTTTGGACCTAATTAAGTCCTTGTTTTTGACCTGATTTGAACATTTTAGTCTTGGGTTAGTTCTGGATCTCCCAGTGGGACCCCTCCAGTTCCTGGGCCCCAGTTCAATTGCACTGGCTCAAAATGAAACAAACATGCATAATTGCACATACGTATACATAAAGAAATACCTGTCCACATTTTAAAGTATTATATAAATCAATGTCTTAACATTATGCCAACATTATGGAGCCCATTAAAGGTGTAATCCGTAATGTTTGCTTTATCTGACCCTGTCCTATGATGAACAGGTGTTTTGTGGGTTACCACTTTGACCAATAGCGGCTCTTGGCTTCAACTACAGATAGCTTTACATTATAAAATGGGGTCACATAGCCTAGATGATTTTAATAGGAAACATTCGACTACACCTTAATGAAAGCCTGCACTGGGGCCTAAATGACTAAGTTATGCCACTGTCCATGAACATATACATGACTGTAGTTAAATAAAATGTTTTGTGCAGTCAAAATTTTGGACCCAATTTATGTCTTAAAACACTGTGCAACCCAACATAAAGTGGGACATCTGGCCACTTTAACAATATCCAACCTGCTTTTTTGATGGCTGTTATTTTGAAGCCCTCTCCCCTCCACTTCCTGTCTGCTCTTCTCTCACTCCAGACACCTTTCCCCCTCCCTCCCTCCGTTGTAACCTCTTTGGGAGTGATTCATTCCCTGGTGACTGCCTCTTGAGCCGCTTTAAGTAACGCCAGCGCTCCTCAAACCCGTTTCTCTTCTTTCCGTCTCTTCAGGAGTGCACTGCTGACGCACACAGACGCAGAAGACAGACGGACCGAGGAGGAAAGGATTTAGTTTTGGGGGGAAAATATTGATATTCTTTAAAAACTTGGATAGAGCCAGGAAAAGAACAGGAAAATGCCCAAAGCGGTAAGTGATTGTTCAGCCATTTGATTTATGCACATTATCAATCAATTCACGTTTTATTTTGAAATTGCGCACTTAATTAGTTTGTCAAATTCAGGTTATACAGGTTTAGCAGCAACAGTATTGGGCAAAATAATATATTAAGATAACTTTGGGCTCTTTTGCATGGGTACTAAATAGGATAATACACTCAATTATAATTAGTTTGACATTTTATATTTATTTAATGTGTTTTTAGTCTACTAAACTTTTATAATTTAATGATTTGCATTTAGTTTTTTTTCAGAATCCTAATACTAGGTGCTCTAAAGTCAATCTTAGAAAACCCATATTCTTAAGCTAACTATATTCACAAGGCTTATTTTCAGTAGCCTATTTCCTTTTGGTATGGAAATTTGAGCTGTATATTTTTTAAAGCTACAATTACAAATCTTAACTTTGACCAATTGCCAGTTTTAGAAGGGTGCAAATTGGACTAGTTTTCCTCTCACATTCACAAAATGACACTTAAACCGGATAACAATCTCTCTTCTAGTCTGTATGCTAGCAATTATTTTAGAAGCTAATGCATACTCAATAGACACCAATAGTTGCTCATTTTACACAGGCTTCTTATATTGATTGACTACTTGTTAGATAAAAATCGAATCGTGATATGCCGTTATGAGAATGAGCTTAATCTGGGAAGATCTTCACTGTCATTTTTACTGTAACAATGCCAGTGTTCATATTAACAAACACAATATTAAAATTGTCTGAAGTATTATGATGAACACTGGATGCATTGGATGTAAACTGAATCTGTAGGTTTTCAGAAGACACTAATAGCAGTAGTCTTCTGTGTAAGACAAAAAATACAAAGTCAACTCAATTTGTGATAAAATCAAACTCGTGACCTTAATGTTAAGAAAATTGTGATATTATATTTTTTACCTTAAATACTACTTGTGTGTGCTGTCAGTGAGTTTGTAGAGAACATTAGCAAGTGGTTTTGTATTAAGCTGCACTCGATATAAGATCATGTTGGCTTCACACCACAAGATACATTGACTTTCCAAGTCTGTATTACAAATCCTAGACCTAGAAATGAAATACATGGATTATACCAGAACTAAACCAGTAATACATCAGGACAAAACCAATACTAAATCAGATCTCTGCCAGAACTAAATCAGGTCCAAACTATCAGTCAGGACTAAATTGGGTTTCAGGGTTTGGCAGGGACTCAATCAAGACTTGGCAAGGTCTTAACCAGGACCAAACCCACTCTCAATCACAATTAAACCAGAGCAAGGTCTAAATAAGGTCTCCATCAAGTCACACAGACAAAACCAGGTCTAAACCAGGATTTATCCAGGTCTAAACTTGGACTAAACCAGAACTTAACCTGGTCTAAGTCAAAACCAGTACTCAAACTGGACATAATAGGGACTAAACCAGTACTAAACCAGTATGGATACTTTATAGGCATGCACTTGACTTGACACACTAATTATATATATTTTTTTTACATGGGCACCAGCTTCTATGGACTATTCCATTCAAATAAACCCCATGTTATTATCCTCAACACCCATTCTCTCCCTGTGTTGTGGGTTAGTCTTCTCCGTGTACTTACAGCTGTAGGTGGACTCAGCCTTCATCTCTTAAACATTAGTTGCAGTGTATTTGAACAACACCAGGGTGGATCAATGGAGAGAGGTAATTACAATGAGACGCCCAGTGCAAACTGTGACACAGCCTGGGCTATACTGAACAAGGAGTATTCATCATAATGGCACTGAAGTCTATATATGCGGCCTTTAAGTACATAGTCATGGTATTGCACTATAGTAAATAAATGGGTGTCTAATAGATGAAACATTGCTGTGTTTTTTTTAATTGTCGGTGGGTTGAAAAGTGACATTTATAAATGTAGATCTGAAAAAAAAATCTGGGGATCATCCAGGGTTTTTAGCAATAGTTATAGTTGTTAGTACAGGTTAACCAAAGTTATGATAAGATAAAAATTAGTCACCTGTGGGCTGTGTTAAAATGTTTTTGGTTTAACCAATCACATGCTTCCACAGGACAGGTGTGCTCTGATTTGTTGAAACATTGTTTATTTATCAAGAAGTAGAATCTATCAGGCAATCACTAGTATTGAAAAAAAAAATCACTAACTGGCGATCATCCAGGGTGCACCCCACCTAAGGCCCATAGTAGTAGTATTATAAACCAAAGCATTAAAATAATTGCCCAGAACTGATAATTATATCAGCGAAACGACAATATTATGGAAGCACGTTGGTCCGCGTCCGAAGATCCTAGCTTGTGAACGCGATAACTCAAAATCTAATTTCCAGGTCAGTTTCAACATTTGCACACAGGTACATATAATAAAGACGCCGAACTGTATCGATTTGGGTACTTCTTCGATGAATATTAAATAAGTAATTCATTAATTAATGGCCAAAACTGTGAATGCAATAACTCAAAAAGTATATGCTGGATATTTTTCAACTGTTGCACACAGGTACATATCATGAAGATGTTGTGCTATGACCCCACCCTACAACAAACAGGAAGTCGGCCTCGCTTTATCTTTATGAATATTTAGAGAGCAATACTTACATCTAGATTTTATTATGATGTTTACTGTCTGAATGGTTAGCCTGTTATGTTTAGGGCTGTACTTGCCATCGAATGATTTTTCAGACAAATGGCCGTAGAAGGGGTACATCCTGAACAGTGGCAAAATAGTCACAGGGCTTCAACAATTTAAACTTAAATTCATTCACTGTGGGCAAATTACTAATTTGTGTGAAATTGCTAACAAAAAAATATTTTCCCTTAAGCTAAAGTCAAGGATATTGTGTTGGAAGTCCTTTGTATGTGTGCAATTGTTGTTCAGGGCTTTATCTATTGGCAATAAACTGTATACGGCTACACATCTAGAGTCATACATCTCTACTTTTAATGTTTAGTTCCAGCTTTAGCTCAACATGTAGACTAGAACACTTTTACAGCAAATTGATTGAACTAGTTTGTATAGTTATACATTAAAAACTGAATAAAATGAAACATAAGCTTCAAGGTGTAGTCTAGTCTGTACATTTCCTAAAATCAGTGATTAAAAATCAACAAAAAAAACCGTAAATTGACTATCTGACCCTATTCTATGATGTAAAGTCTCCACTACTATTGGTCAAAGTGGTAAACCCACAACTTTAAAGAGGAAGCATTGGATCACCAGTTGCTAAGATTACAGTCTCGATATAGGGACGGTAGTTGCTGAGTGTACAGATGATGACAGTGTGTGGTCATAATACAGTGTTGTGGCTTTGTTTGGAGAAGCCCAGTGTGTTGTCATGAGAGCGTCTGAGCATGTGACTACAGTTCAGTCTGAGTGTACCATGGCTTTGTTCACTTCAACCAGACAGATTTCCCATGCAATGTAGAGGGAAAGGTCCTATATTCTGTAAAATGGACTTTTCTAAGTTTTAACCATGTTCTAATGTTGTTCCTACCTCAAACACATACACAAAGTTGTGCTTTGTTTCATTCAGGCATGTTTGAGTAATTCATTATGTTGAGCTATAGACTCTTTAAGAGCTTAAAACAGATTCACCATGGGATTCAGCTGTAAATGATGTAACAAATAGAGGCAAACCACAAAGTGCTCGTGCCTGCTTCTGCTCTGTCCACAGATGCAGAAAAGTATTGTTGCCAAACATGTTGCAACGTAAAATGGTAACCCAAATGTACCCGATATGGTAAAATGTGTTTAATATAAAGGACTTACAAGCCTAGTTGATGCAGTATCCATAGTGGCTAATTGCAGCAACGGGACACTAAGTCGTTTTTAATTAAGTTTTTCCAACGAATAAAGAACATTCTGTTATTAAAGGGATATGTCAGAAGTAAACCCGCTACTAACCCCTTATTTTTAGTTTGAAGGTCAAAAACCTCATAGTCAGTGTATTGACCATTTCTATTGCATAACTTACCACTTGCACAGTTTACACTTTAAGATTTATTTAATAATTTTCTGAACTTCAAATTCACTTCAAGTTAATATTTACATAGCGGTCTCCACCTAGTAACCTACAATATTACTTGCCTGGTGCCTGCCATCTATGTCCCATAAAAGCCCATACTAATCGTTACTCTAAAATTGGAGAGTTCTAGCACAAATGTCTTAAGCACCAAAATTGTCTTTTCAAATGTTGTAGTCTCATTTGCTAACAGAAGTTCAAACCAGTGAAAGTGCAGTGTATTAAGTCCTCTCTAATGTTGGGACAGTGAGTCATGTTACATTGAGGTGAATGACACATTGTGGACTAAAGCGGTTCTTTCCTTTCGTCACGGCCCAAAAAACACACTCCTCTCTCGGGGTGTGGCCCTGTGAACGTGAGGGTGGCTCCAGTGAAACTATTGTCTATTATTACGAACGACTATGAGTGTTTACGTGAATTGTTAACTAATTCAGGTTTGCCACATTCAATTAGAGTACATGTAAGGATTAGAAATCCAATCTACACAAGGAATACAGTGGTTTAATAAAAATAATGCATCAGTTTTATAAAGCACTTTTCTCAAGACTCAAAGACGCTTTACAATTTCATTATTCATTCACTCCACAGTCACACTCAGTGATGGTAAGCTACTTATGTAGCCACAGCTGCCCTGGGGCACACTGACAGAGGCGTGGCTGCCAGTCTGTTCCTACGGCCCCTCCGGCCACCACAAAACACCAATCACACAACCACATTCATTCATAGGCAATGTGGGTTGTCTTGCCCAGGGACACAACTACAGTATACACTTGGGCGGGGTAGGATCATCACTGTGAATTGTTATTGTGGGTACACTGGATGCCCTTCCTGACCCAATTATTTCTTTTCACCTAGTTTCCTGCACCAAAGTGAGGGTAACAAAAAACTTAACAAATGTAAATCGGACTAGCCTTGTATCAGGATGTCCCATTGCTACCACTGCTCCCCTCTATATAATGTTGTGTATCATACACAAGCTCAAATCTCCCTCTGGGGACAATACAATCTAACCTTAATCCCTCTTTCCATTTGTGTATTGCAGAATTTTATCTTTGTCTTTCTGGGAATGCACTCACTAAACCTGTCCCATTGTCCACTCCAACTAACAATACGGTTTTATGGCTCTATTTACTCTCTTTTAGACAGTTTTTACCAGGTTGCCCACGGGACTTGTAAAGCCACACAGAGCAGGCCTAAGGTTAAATATTGAATAGTTTAACTACCAGGGTCATTCTTGTAACATTTTCCCCAAGTGGCTCTCATTGAAAAGAACTGTCTGGGCCACACTGTACTGGATAATCTTCTGTTTCCTGCTGTTGCCATAGCCACTGCCACTGTGGTCTGTGTTGGTTACCTAAGGCTTTTCAGTACAGAGCTTGTGCAATGTTCAAGGATTATATTGAAAAACGATTTGTTCATTAAGTTTTGGAAAAATTACATGACATTTGGATTTGTATCTCTTTTGAAATTAAGTGAAATGATGAATACATTTAGGTTACCATTTTACATTTTGCAATGTCAAGCACACAATATTTATCTAATACTAGTGGTTTTGTGGAGCTCTCACTCAATGAAAAACGCTCTGATTAGACACATGTCTCACCTTTGTTTGTTTCAAGACAGGACCAAACCATTCGTGCCTGTTTATCGGGGGTTTCCAAAAAAACTCCACTTCTTCTGGAATATAAACAAAGCCTTGACACCCTCACAGCTGAACACACACCTTCTCCAATCAAATATGTTGTTAAATGGTGGTAGCAACAATACTTCTCTGGGTGTCTTTGTTGACAGTGCAGTAGCAGGCAGGAGCACTTCCTAGATTTGTTTGAAGATTTGTTACATCACTTACAGGTAAATCCTTTGGTCAATCCTTGGAGAGGATTGTAGCTCAACATAATAATTACTCAAACATACGTGAATGAAACAAAATATGTGTTTTGAGGTAGAGACAACATTAGAACATGGTTAAAAGCTCAGAAAAGTTCATTTTGCAGAATATAGGACCTTTTAACATGCAGCAGTTGGCAGTTCAAATCCCTCTCCAAACTACACATGCTGTTGTGTCTTTGGGCAAGACACTGAATTATTGGTGTTTGGTGGTGGTCGGAGAAGCCATAGGAGCGGTTTATGGTGGCACAATCTCTGTTAGAGTGCCCCATAGCGGCTGTGGCTACAGAAGTAACTTGCCATCACCAGTGTGTAACAGTGACTTGTCATTGATTGAGTTCTTGCATTGATTGAGACATGCATGATCAGATTAAATAAATTCAGTTAATTGATTTTTAAAAACCGAGATTCAGTTCACAGCACTTTTTTTATAACTGTTTGGAAGCATTGACTGTTAAGCTTCCAATAATCTAGCAGTTTTTTGTTTTGTACTCGAGGACGTTATATTGCCTAGAAAACTGCCACCTTTGCTCATTACAACCCTTAAAATTTTGATTTGATTGTGATTATAGTGCAGCCTCTACCTGTTTGAAATTAAATCATTCAGCTTTTTGGACAAACTTAAATTATTGTCCAACTTGTGACATTGTATTTCACATGGTTAACTTCAGCAGCAGTAGTTCTCTTCTCTCCTCTCCTCATACAGAAGCAGCCCATAGTATAACCCAGTGTCTATTGTTAGCTGTGGTGTGTGTCATATTTTCTTATGCTGTGAATGGGCCCAGTTTATTGTGAGTGACCGTTGGACTGATGCTGAGGCACATATCTCCTACAGCCGAGGTTTGAGTTGGCTCGCTCAACCCAGAATACTTCACTTCTTCCACTGGGCACCAGGAAATAGGGTGTGTGCAAATAAAACGGCCGTGCAGGCAAAGAAAATATACCAAACGTTTACTTTCATGTGGCCATTTTATTAGTTATTCTTTTTTACCTGCTTCTGACCTCATTGACTGCGATTTTCAAACACAACTACGTCTACAGAGAGTGTGATTTGAAAAAGATACAGTATCCAGTGAGCGGCAGTTCTGTGGCTGAGAATGCCTTGTTGTTGCTAGAGATCAGAACATTAGCTCAAATAACCACTCGTTACATCAAGGTCTACAGATCTCTGAAGATGACAAAACACGAAGCAGGTGTGCTACTGCAGCGGACGACCACAGCACGGCCACTTTATTAGGCACAAGGTCCCTTTTGTACTGAATCATTGTCCGCAGTAGCTCAATGTCTTCAGGGGACAATTAAAACCTGTGTAGTCAGTCGAGTGTATACAATGAAAATATGTGTCTGCTATATTCACTTTAGCTCTTGTTATATCGGCGAAAACAGCGTATTATGGAATCACGTCGGTGTTCGTCCGCGTCCGCGCCCGCAGATCCTAGCTGTGAACGCGATAACTCAAAAACGAATTGCCGGATCAGTTTCAACATTTGCACACAGGTGCATACCATAAAGACGCC
>JAVQKC010053499.1:0-14512 GCA_036025475.1 Philypnodon macrostomus | reverse complement strand
TTTTTGAGTTATCGCGTTCACAGCTAGGATCTGCGGACGCGGACGCGGATGCGGACGCGGACGAACACCGACGTGATTCCATAATATCGGCGACACGCTGTTTTCGCCGATATAATTACACTGACAAATAGGCCTACAATATATAAAATAATCTGATTAATATGAGCAAAAACATTTCATATACTGGTAAATCAAACTAACTTATTGCATCCTTTAGGTACATTCAAAACTCAGATAGGTCTAGGTCTTTGATGGTGTGGAGGATTTGTCTGAGTCTGAGTCTATTCTACTGTGTGCTGCTGATTTGTTGAGCATAGGCTATATTTCACTGAGGGGCATCTTGTTCTTGACACTGGGGGCAGTTTGTGCACAGAAGCGCCCCTGCTCCCCAACCAATATACAGAGCCCAACTGCGTTTTTAGCATACCCACCACTGTGGGTCTGTAGAAGTCCCTGATGATCATGCTGGCTGTCCAAGAAACTGGGACAAGGCAAAGTACCACTGATGATAAGCATTACTCCTGCTGCTATTGTGGCTCTAGATTTGACCACCACTAGGGCGCAGGCTCCTTGAATGTCCGTGGGAAGAGCTATCCTTGAGTCGTATATTTTACATTGCATCTGGCCGGTGCTGTGGACAAGACAGGCTCTTCCAGATACTCTCCTATACGACCTGCATTTGCGTTTGACCATGAAAGCAGTGACGTGCCATATGGGAGCGCCACATACAAAGATCACCACGATCCAGCCAATAAGGCAAGAAAATAACACATCAGTAACAAAGCTAGTAGGCCTATTTTCTGAAAAAGCTTTATTAATCAACATTGGTAAGCAACTTAAGTCAAGTCATTTGTAGGCTACTTAGTAAAAACAATTTAGGTTTACAACTTTTACAGAAGTGTATATTTACACATATCCAACAATTATGCACAATATACGCTATGCCAGTAGGCTATGACTATGAGTAAAGAACTCAAATTATGCCAATGGATTTTTCTGTCAAGTTTATAATTCAATATGTTGGTTTTCGGAAAAAAACTAAGACGAAATAAGAGTGATTAAAAATAGTGAAAACAGTGAATGAACATAAGACAGTGTGCATTTCAACTTTACACATAATTCTTGATGGCATAGCTGCTCTGTGTTGGAGCCCTGGCTAATGTGTAGTCCGTGTAGGCGAACCTGGCCCTCTGTGGTGGGCAGTTAATACAGAGTAAGACACCTCCTATAAACAGCAATCCAGAGGTTACAAAGCCAATATAAATGGCTGCCCCTAATTCTTTTTTTAGTACATCTGGCACACGAGGGTTGTAGAAGTCATTGATGATGGAGTTTGCTGTCCAGGCCACCGCTACAATAGTGGTGAGAGATGCTAGGCAGAATATCAGTCCAGAGCTTAGCACAACTCGACTCTTCGCGCGTGGGTTGCTCAGACAGTTAGTGCAGCGGGCACCCAACAGAAATATTAGGAAGCCCAGGCAGCCGAGCACCAGGCTGATGCAGATGAGGCCTCTAGCTGCCTGTAAGTCCGGGGACAGGTCCAAGAGGGCATCATAAAGTTTACACTGCATCTGCCCAGTGTACTCACTCACACAGGTCATCCACAGACCCTCCCAGAACACCTGCATCACCACAATGTGTGTCCCGATGAAGGCTGTCACCTTCCACATGGGCAGGGCACATATCAGGATGCTCCCCGCCACACCAGTCATGGATAAACTGATGCCCAGTTCCTGTATCCCCATGGATTTTCAAGTCTGTGGAAGCCTGTAAACAAACAGAAAAATAAAGTTCAAATGTTATATGGTGCAGTCATCACAACATTTATTGGATTAATGGAATACATAACACTTTGTTCATTCAAACACATGGGTAAACATACTGTATGTGCTGGAACCTCTCACATCCACACACGAATCCAGTCCAGTTGATGAAATAAACTAAATTTAAGTTCCATTCAGCTTAAAGCTCAACAAAATATTTTTGCAGCTTTTTAATAAGGAATGTTGAACTACACAGAAACTCTTTAAGCTACAGTAATTTCATATTATGCAAAATAGTTCTTGCACTGAAGGTATTTCACCACTAGACTGCACTAAAGTTGAATTTAGCTGTGTAACTACACATCACGTCAAAGGTTTCTGGTTTCTGTTAGTCGCATCATGGTACTTTTTAAACTGGACAGACCAAAAGTAATTTAAGGTTACAATGTTACGTCACACTGCAGACACAAACAGGATACTGTATTTAAATGTATGTCTTTTTCTATTGATACATTGATCGTATACAATTGAAAGATGTCAACTCATCTGTTTGTTGAGTTACATTATATTGTGGAGTCAACATTTTCAAATCATTCATCTGAGTGGGCCCATGTAAAAACAAAAAGCAGAACAAATTTGTAAAACTCAACAAGAAGTTTGTTTTTTACTTGAACCAAAACCCAGCCAAAAGTTATGTACAGTATTTATATGGGTCATCCACATTTAAGTGCTTCCTCCTGTAGAGCAAACATAGACAATCATTGGAGGACAGTTGTGATTTAATACGCTCGTATACCTACAATTATCTGGGTATGAGTCACCATTGTGTTCCCTGGATAGAGATCTGTGTTACAGGAACTGGCCAAACTGGTTTTATCTCTGCTTGGTTCAAAAACTGCAGAGGTTTTATTTTAAATGTAAACAAGAGTGAAAGTAAAAAAATACAATAACAAATAGGCCAACAACATTAAGATATTAGATTATTATGAGTTAAAAAAACAAATCAACCCAAGCCCGGACCTTATAAACGGTATACATTTTGGTTGATCATACAGCAGCCTTTTAACTTTACTTTCCATTAAATCATCAGTTATATCTTTTAGATCAATTCAAAACTCTGATATACACACAATGCAAAAATATTTCCTTCATTTGAGAGTTTATAATGTTGATATGTTACAGCAGCATTTTAGTCTTTGTTTCCTCCATCAAACTGACATATAATTACATCCTTTAGGTCCATTCAAAACTCAGATATATGTCTTTGTTGGTGTTGAGGATCTTGCTGTTGAGTCTATTCTACTGCGTGCTGCTGATTTGTTGAGCAGATATTTCACAGATGGGGCGTCTTGTTCTTCACTCTGGGGGCAGTTTGCGCACAGAAGAGCTCCTCCAAGCACCAAAAGCGCCCCAGCTCCCCAACCAATGTACAGAGACGCACCCAACTCCCTTCTTTGTGCATCCACCACTATGGGGTTGTAGAAGTCCCTGATGATCATGCTGGCTGTCCAAGAAACTGGAATGAGACAAAGCAGTCCACTGATGATGAGCATTACTCCTGCTGCTATCGTGGCTCTAGATTTGGCTCTTTCATCTGAAATAAAGTTTGTACATTTTCCACCAACGAAGGCGATGAGAAGGCCAGCGATGCCAGCAATGATAGAGACCACCACTAGGGCGCGGGCTCCTTGGAGGTCTGTGCCAAGAGCTAGCATTGAGTCATATACTTTACATTGCATCTGGCCGGTGCTCTGGACTACACAGCTCATCCAGATACCCTCCCATATGGTCTGAGATGTCACTATGTTGTTGCCGATGAAAGCTGTGACACGCCACATGGGAGCTCCACACGCAATGATTACCCCAATCCAGCCAATAAGGCCCAGAACGGCACCCAGCATCTGCATCCCCATCGAAGCCATGTCTCAAAATGAAGTTAAACTCGAAAGCAGAAGAGGTGTTTATAAACTTCAGATGTACCAGAAGAATGGGAGGCGTGAAAGCAAACTAAAAAGAACTCTACAGAAGACCTGCCAAAGAATACCAGCAACGCAGGATTCTTTGTACTCCAGAACAATGCAGATGAAGTCCCAACTCTTTTACTAAGATTGGGTTGCATGAGCTTTTGTTCATACTTTCAAGAGAGTACAGAAATAATGCACTTCATGTGATGTGAATACAACATTTATAATTCTATTTATTTCTATTTTTATTTTTATTCTAATTTTAGTAGTATATACCAGAAGAGAAAAGCTTAACAGAAAGATATTTTCTGCTCTTAGCCTTCTTATCTTATCACTGATAACACTTGATGTAAAGTTATGATCAGAAAGGCATGCTGAGTACAATACAGGCATCTTAATGAATGTGTATTCATTGATACCATAATGCTCTGAAAAAAAACTCACTTTAAAGATGACTATAGAGATATAGATAAATAATTATTGCTGTAATATTGATCAGGATCAAATGTGACAGGTTTGATTAATAAGTTAAGCCTAAAACTAAATTAGTAATTAGTATTAGTAATGTTATAGCTGATTCACAGTAGGCCAGGGGTCACTGTCGGGCAGGAGGACCCGTGATATTTAGTTTAATAACAATGGAATGTGATACTGGCTGAGGGTGTGTCTCTGATGAAACGCTGTGTTGACGTCACGCATGATGCTCTGTTTGTACATGGAAGCTGTCACATAGAGTACTTTGGGATTTTTTTCAAATATCAGTTTTGTTGTAGTTATTTTAAATACTGCAAGATGTAGTTTTTATTTTAAAGATATTTTAAATCAGTTTTGAGTTTGCAACCTAAAATCTCATACATTTAATCCAAGCTTAATATGACATTCAAATATTAAAATGAAATACTTCAAATGAACTCTATAAACTGTCATATTAGTGCTGAGTGTTAGACTTGACCTTTTTCACTGATGTAACTGTTCACTGAGGCCTGGTGTATGTTTTGTCAAACTGGTTCATCTGGTTTGGACTGCTCTGAAAGTTCAGCAAAGAACACATTGTTTTAACATAGACTTTTACTTGCACTTGTCCCTGTTAGCCTTGGGTTTGCTGGTTTATTTGAATGTTTTAAATTTAGATTATTTTCATGTCAGACACAACCCACTATATATACACTTCAAACTGTAGTTTAATTCAAATAACAATTTTAATGAAGACTTTCAATTGAACAATATAGTATAATACAATACAGTAAATACAAATAAGTCATTTTAAACAGTAATGTACAGAATTTCACATCACAGTGACAACACATCTGGTCACAACATTTAGCTCTCTTTTAGCCCAGTCAGCCAACGACCATTCTGCAGCAAAAGCACTAACCACGTAGCTTTTCACAAACAATTTTATGTTGCTTCCATGTATTGTACCACATTGTATCGTAAGAAACACAGGCATCATGCTGCGTTCACACATTCACAAAGAAAATATTTTTAAAGTTAAAGTCTTAAGTCTTTAGGGGTGTGTTTCCCTCAGACGTAGGCCCGGCTGTCTGAAGACTTGGCACCAGAGTATGCGTATTTCACTGGGTATTCAGGGGTTTCATTAGGTGGACATGAGCTGCACAGGAGACCCCCACCCAGCAGCAGCAGTGCAGCAGTGCCCCAGCCAATGTAGAGAGCGGCTCCCAGCTCCCTCCTCTGAGCGCTGGTCAGGACGGGGTTGTAGAAGTCCCGGATGATGGTGTTGGCCGACCAGCACACAGGAATAAGCACAAGAACTCCAGCAATGATGAAGATCACTCCAGCAGCAATGGCCACCCTGGATTTGGCCCGGATGTCCTCCACAAAGTTGGTGCACTTGCCTCCAACGATGCCCAGCAGGACTCCAAAAGCAGCCGCAATGATAGCGATGACAATCAGTGCTCTGGCGGCCTGCAGGTCCGGAGGCAGGGCCAAGAGAGAGTCGTAGATCTTACATTGCATTTGTCCTGTGCTCTGAGTCACACAGTTCATCCACAGGCCTTCCCAAATCACCTGCGCCGTCACAATGTTGGCTCCAATAAAGGCAGTCACCTTCCACATGGGCAAGGCGCACACAATGATGGTTCCCAGAAAACCGATCACAGCCAGGGCCAAGCCTAGCATTTGACGTCCCATTGACACCATGGTTGGTCCTTGTGTTGGTTCCTCGCAGCTGAATGCAGTACAACAGAAGTTTGATAATAGTAGTAGCTTGGATGCTGAAGTGAATGAGTTCACGTTTTAAAGTGTGTTGTTCTTAAAGGTGGAGTGACAAAGCCCTTCCCTCTGACCTGAAACCAGTGCAGTGACTGACTGACTGACCGGCTAGACTAGATTCTTTGCATATCGTCAAAAGTTTCGATGAGATGAAGATCAGTCATTGAGGCTATGATAATGATGCTCGTAAAGAGGTCGTCACTGTTTAAACAATGCTTTCCCAGTGGCCAGCTTCTGATTGGACAATCACCAGAAAGACCAGTCCTGGCCCAGGAAGTATCAACACGAGGGGACAAATAATGGTGTGTCTATTGAACTAATTAGTAGGTTGTCCGTATAAAGGACAGTCCGTCAAATTAAGGGTTTGTATTTGACTTTGATAAATCTTAAAAAGGGAAATTGCTTGGTTACAGAAGCTCAGTTACACCTTACCACATGAGAGAGGCAGCAGGTCACCAGTTCACAAGCTTTTATTATTATTATTATTATTATTATTATTATTTTTATTTTTATTTTTATTTTTTTATTTTTTACTAAATACAATATATTGTATGTTTTAAAAAAAAAACTGATTTATTTAAACTGTTTAATTTGGTATGATACTGTAATATGGTTAGAATAGCGCTGATACATGAATCAATCACAAAATTAAAAAGCTAAAGCAGAGAGTTCAAATCAGAGCCTTTGAAGTATTTTTCTTTAACTGTCAAATGTTATATAAATCAAATCTGTGTTTTTTAAAGTGATGTATAATAATGTTAGGAGGTGCTCACAAAATAAATATGTAAAAAAAATAAAATGTATAACATAACATTTTATTGTTTGTTTTAAACAACTTTTAAAATAGCATGTGTAGACACAAATCATCAGTATGTACAAAATAAAGGCTAATACACAATACAAGGGCTGGAAAGGTATAGCTTAAGTAATATATCTTTACACAATAAATGTTTCTCCGACATTATACATATATATAAATACTTTCAGTTCAATCAACCTAAACTGTGTGATTTAGGTTATGTCACAAGGGAAACGACAGACTTGCAATTGTTTCTTGCTTGTTGAAAGTTTGCATGTAAAAGTCCCATATGTTTATTAAAGCTGATTATTAATTACATTGAATAATTAATTAATCCGTTAGTCTTTTATAAAATCTCAAACAATCATTGTAACAGGAAACAGAAGAGGATAAATCAAAAGTCCACAATGAGTCAATGACCTGGCTCTGTAGGATGTGCTGGATTACATAAAAGAGATATGTACTTCTTTAAAAAAAGTCTCTTGATGGCTTAGTTTTTTTTAGATGTACGGTCCCCGAGAGTAGGCTGTGGGTGGTACTGTGGGTGCTGCATAGGGCTTGTTGGGCACATACGATCCGGTGTACTGGCTGGGGGCAGGGGAGTACACCGGTCTGTACCCAGGTGCTGTGTATGTGTAGGCAGGGTTTGGTGGGTATCCTGGAGGGTACCCATACAGGTTCTTTTGAGGAGGACATGAGGTTGTGAGGATGATTCCCCCAATCAGAAGGAAAGCAGCAGAGGCCCAGCCAATGAAAATAGAAGCTCCAATCTCCCTCTTCTGTGTCTCAATGGTGAGTGGGTTCTGGTAGTCTGTAATGGTGTAGGCAGCTGACCAGCAAACAGGAATCAGATCCAAAATGGCGGCCACGATGATGAGGCACCCAGATATGATCACCGCATTAGCCATTGACGCTTCCTTCTTTAGACAGCTTGTGCATTTAGCTCCAATGAAAGAAATAATAAAACCAATAAAGCCAAAAACAAGAGCGATAATGATAAGCGCCCGAGCAGCCTGAAGATCCCTAGTCATCTTCATTAGTGACTCATTGAGTTTACACTGCATCTGCCCTGTGGACTGCATCACACAGTTCATCCATAGACCGTCCCATACGATTTGTCCAGTCACAATGTTGGCCCCGATGTAGGACGTCACCCTCCACATGGGCACCCCGCAGGTCACTGACACCCCCACCAACCCGACGAAGCTGAGCACCTGGCCGGCCACTTCCTTCCCGATCTTTCCCATGGTGCAGAGGCTATGTGTGGCCTCAGAGCTGGAGAGTAGAATGTCAAAGCTGGGTTTGTTGTTCGAGAGACGGTGTTGAGGTTTGGGGCCGTCCTGCCGTCTGACAAGTTTCTCTGGACAGACTAGATTCTTCTGCTTGGAGCTGGAGGAGTGGCAGGGCTTTTTAAGCATGCCTGACTTGCATATGCAGATCAACAACAGTGCTGCTGGGTCCTTAGGGTCTACAACATTCAGCTATTGAAACTAGCACCAACTGGTATCACTGGGCCTTTTACCATATTGAAACAAATATTTATACTCAACATATAGCTATAACTCTTTTCTAAAATGTACTATGGTTTAGCACTATAAAAAAAGAAAAAAAAACAGCCAAAATGTAATGGAATATCAATTGAGGTAAATAAAGGTGTACTTTTTGTTATTTGTTTAAATGCAGTATCTAAAATGTCAAATAGCTTAGAGGAAGTCATGAAACAAAAGGGATGTGACAAATAATGGGAAGAAGATCTAATCTAAAGGCAGCTCAGTAATATTCTCAATCTGATTTATAGATTTACAAAGATAATCTACACTTCTCAGAGTTGCTTTTAGTTTAGGGGTCATAAAATGTACCCCATGTACATTGTTTTTAAAGTTACACAATGGGTGCAATGAGTGAGTAAACAAAGGATTGAGAACACAAGTAACATGAAACTACACAGAGCATTACTTAATTTCAGAAAGGTTAATAGAGAATGGAATTTGGCCTGGCTACCAAACAACATTTTAAGTATTATCAAATAAAGCATTTTTTTGGAATGAACTGGAAGCAGTCATCAATGTGTGAGAAAACTATTTATTTACATAAGCATAATCAAGAACAAAAATATGTTATATCTACAGTGAAAATGGTCAGAGCAACACTAAGTCTATGTAAGTTGTGAAATTAATAATATGGTCATGGGAAATTACATTTTGTCTTCTCTAAAATTTCAAATAAGTACAACATCAATGAATATAACATCAAACAATGTGAGGCACCAGACCCACTAAACAGAAAGCTTTGAGGTGCTTAAAGAAAGGCTAATCTAAAGTACCAAAACACTATCACGTTTACATTCTTCATGTATTATTATATATTTTTTTTACTTTATGGTGTCAAATGTCATTGGTTGCACGGGGCCCCTCCTCTAGGTGCCAGAGCGTATTTTCAAATCTATTTTAAAAAAACCTCTTGGAAGTCTTTGAGTAACAGATTTGTTGCTGTCCTTCTCAGACATACTCTCTTTGTGTAGATGCCGACTTGACTGGTATGAATTTAGGAGCATAGTTATTGCGGTACTGTTCTTTAGGTGGGCAGTTCCAGCACATCAGCCCACCTCCCATTAGCAGCAGTGCAGCAGCAGCCCAGCCAATGTACAGAGATGCTCCCAGCTCATACCTCTGTGTATTCAGTAACAAGGGGTTGTAGAAGTTATTCACAATGGTGTTTGCAGTCCAGGACACAGGGATGAGACAGAGGAGCCCTGCGATGATAAACAAAACCCCAGACAGGATGCAGGTCTTGGCCTTGGCACGCTCCTCTTCGATACAGTTGGTGCATTTGCCGCCTGCTATAGCCAGGATCACTCCCACAATCCCAGCTAGAATGGAGATTATAACCATGGCCCGGGCCGCCTGCAGGTCCTGGGGCAGCGCCAGCATGGAGTCATAGACCTTACACTGCATCTGTCCAGTGCTCTGGACAACACAGTTCATCCACATGCCCTGCCAGATAGTCTGAGCCGTGATGATGTTAGCCCCAATAAAAGCTGTCACCTTCCACATAGGAAGAGCACACACTACGACCACCATTAACCATCCAATCACAGACATGCAAATGCCGATCATCTGAATGCCCTGGGACACCATGATGCTGCCTTGGTCCGCACAAGAGACACATGGAAAAGTAAGACAAAAAGACAAAGAGAGCAGGGTGAAGCTGTATTTATAGTATCGTTGTGTGAGAATATTGGAACCAAAACATGAGGGCAAAGGAGTTTATACACAAACAAAGCCAGTGAAACTTAAGTGACATTTAAAAGAGCTGACATGGCCTGGAAAGCTACAAGGTCAGTCACCAGCTCAAAGGTGGTCTTAAACACACTTGGCCCTATGGCCAAGTAACTCTCTCTCTCTCTCTCTCTCTCTCTCTCTCTCTCTCTCTCTCTCTCTCTCTCTCTCTCTCCCTCCCTCCCTCTCTCTCTCTCTCTCCCTCTCTCTCTCTCTCTCTCTCTCTCTCTCTCTCTCTCTCTCTCTCTTTGCATTTTAGTAATAGTGTAATAGTATCTTATTTTATGACCTGTCACTTGTGGGTGCTATAGCCATTCCCTTTTTTAAGATGGCTTCCTCTAGCGTTACCACCATTTGCCTCATAAAGGCCTTGTGTTGAAACATCACCATTTGAGTGTTAATAATGCCTTCTACCAGTATAGACAGTGTGCAGGATTTCTTTGTTTGATTGAGGATGTCTGTGCTTGTTCTCTAGCAGCAATAATATTTGATATTTATCATAGTGCCTCAGATTATAATCAATAATAATAAATATAGAATAAACATTGTCATTAAATACATGTTATTCTTGTTGATTGTTATAGGAATAGCATTTACAATAACAAGTAAAGCCTGATATCAAGTATTCATTTATATTCACCAAATGCTTAGAGATGCATTCTGAAAGTTGAAAAAGGGCATCTGGACAAGGTTTTGATTGTTGAAAAGCTTTCATCTGCCAGAAAGCTTTTCAACAATCAAAACCTTGTCCAAATGCCCTTTTTCAACTTTCAGAATGACCTCTACCTGGATGAATGACAACCTTCACCGTCGTCTTAGAGATGCAAGTTGTAGAGTTGTTAGATTTTCTGCTCATGAACAGAAAATACTTGTACATGCTTGTGCACAAGCATTTACAGTATTTAGCATAATTTTAAATATTATGAAATATTATAACCTATACCTAAACATACCAACAAGACATATACATCATGCAACCACAACCACTTAAAAATTTTTATTTACAAATGAACAGACAAGACACAATATACAAACTGATGGCACAAACATTCTAAACATCATACTATATATGTGGAATCACTTCGCTCTCCAGACTAATTGACTGGGCGTGGCACTTCTCTTTTCTTTACAATATTAAACTTTTGAAATACATTTGAAATGAATAATTGTTTAAAATTGTCACACATGATAATTTGAAATCTTTTTTGGAGCAGATTTTAACAGTCTTTGCAGGAGCCTTTACACATAGCCTTTGGGCGCGGTGGAGCGTGGAGCCGAATATTTTGCGGAGGAGTAGTCATCCTTGGGGGGGCAGTTTGCACAGAGCAACCCTCCACCCAGCAGGAGCAAAGCAGAGGAACCCCACCCGATGAAGAGGGCGGCTCCAAGTTCGTTCTTCTGAGCGTTGACCAGCATTGGATTGTAGAAGTCCCTCACGACGCTGTTGGCCGTCCAGCACACAGGGATCAGGCACATAATCCCACTGATGATGAAGACCACTCCAGCTGCCACACACACTTTGGCCTTGGTGCCTTCATCCTCCACACAGTTGGTGCACTTGCCTCCAGCGATGGCCAGCAGGATCCCAAATATACCCACAAGTATGGCGATGATGATGAGGGCGCGAGCTGCCTGCATGTCCTGGGACAGAGCCAACATGGAGTCATAGACCTTACATTGCATCTGGCCTGTACTCTGAACCACACAGGTCATCCAGATGCCTTCCCATGTGGTTTGAGCAGTCACTATATTTTGTCCCACGAAGGCTGTCACTTTCCATTGGGGAATAGCACACGTAACAATGGCTCCAATCCAGCCAATAATGCCAAGGGCAATACCCATGATTTGGAAGCCGGCTGACACCATGTCTCCGTGTATGTTTCCTTATTCAGCGAGATGAAAAAAAGTCCTGAAGTTGTGTCTCTAAATTCAAGATGAGTTTGTCCTCAAGAGATCCAAGAATAAATGCCTAAGTGTGTTTGGAGCAGGTCTTTTATACTCTTAAATTGGGCTGGGCCTGACACAAACACTGTCACATAATGTGACGTGATGACTATCCCCCTGCGTGTTCCCAATGAACATGCTTCATCATGTCACCTAGGTAAAGTCGTTATTGGTGAAGGACAATTCTGAGTCAGGTTCTGTCACGCCTCTCGGATTTTTACAAAAAAAAGAAAGAGAGAAGAAGAAGAACAAAAGAACAGAGAACAGAGCCCTAGCACCTTCCTCTTTGAAAAACCAATACTGCTGATATAGTAACAAACATGCGGCTTATGTTACACAATTGTTGTATAAATTCAAGTTAGTTATAAACTGATACAAACAAAAATCATTAGAAATCATTTTAGGGCCATTTGTGTCAAATTGCAGATTTTTGCCAGTGGCTCTCTCCTTGGTTATATGCTATCAGTCAGTCAAATTGTTGTACATTGTGTCTTAAACCTTTTTTTTTTAGAAAAGAATCACCTTTTTAGCAGTAACCTTTGACCTTTTTGCAAACTGGTTTGCTATATTTACACTAAAAAGTCACTATAAGCCACACTATTAATTGTTGGTTCATTTATGGCACTCTTAATTGTGTTAGAGGTCTGCCTATGATGACAGGAAGTGACCCAAGCAGTTGTTTCGCAATAAACATATACTTTATATTGACCAACATAGAAATCTCAATAGCATATTGTAGAAGTCACTAATGAATGGAGAAAATATAGGCTATGCTAATGGTAACAATATCCACACGAGTATCTAAGCCCCAATTACATGCCACACTATTGTCTCAGACACACCCCAGACATAATTTTTACACAAACCGGACATTTCAAAGAGATGTGACAAACTAAAGCTCTGCCTAAAAAAGCATAAAATCATGCAGACTAACCAGGCAGTTGTGTTCGATCCTCAGTCTGGAGTTTCAAGACTCTTCCATAAGCCTCCTGTGCACTGCACAAACTTTGGGTCCCTCTTGACTAATTACTAGAATTGAGCAGAACAAAGTACATCAGGAGAGAGATGTTGAGGAGCTGGCAAAGAACATGTCACTGATTCCAGCTGACTTCAGCAAAAGGAGAGTGGGCAGAGGTTGTAAGCAGAGCTGCAGAGTATCAGATTGTTGGAGGCATGAATGGACACTGTGTTAAGGGTCCAAAAGTACTATTAAGACTAGAATGACCCTATTTTATCCAAGGTATATTCATTAAGCTCAGAGGTATCTGGGGAGATTGGGTTCCACACACAAGGAACATGAGATAAGCAGGAATTTCAACAATTAAGTCTCTGAAGAAAGATGGGCTCAGGCTGAGATTTGTCAATGTGAAGGTCCTTATTTGCCCCTGTATACATCCCAGATGTATTCACTCTAGACAAAACATATAGGCTTTTACCTGTTGTTGTTCTGATGCAGCACCATAAAGTTTAAATAAAACAGCTGCTATTAGACTCCATTAGTCTAATTATCAATATGCCAATGGCTATTTGCTATTAGCGTATGCTCAAGGTAACAATCCAATGGAGGAAATGAGAAGTTCTTGAAACTGTATTATTTAAACTTTGGAGCCCGAAGCCTGTGAGCACTACCAACAACAAAAGGCCTATTTTGTTGGCACCATAATAACAGCTAGTTTATCTTGACCAGTGGACAACCACTCTGGGCATGGCCTGAAAACAACCTGTCCATTGCATTTCTCTTGAGAGAGGAGAGGAGTGGTGTAGGAAGTGACATGGCATTTGTTACTAAAAACTAAACAATAACACACACTTCTAAACAGATTTAAAATGAACAAGACAAATTTGAAAAACAGGTGAATGACTATTTCTGTGGCAGGTGTAAGAAGTGAACAGAGAACCATGAGAAAATGCCTCAGGGAGCTCAAGCCACAAGTGTCAGCAGGTACATGGAGGCATGCCCAGGCGCATATTAACGGATTTCTATAAAGTAGTCACTCAAAGTTACAATCACTTTATTTGTTGAACTGTTTGTGTGTTGTTTTGTTTGTTTTTAATGAAAGTATGAGAATGATGATGATGATGACTGTGGGCAGTATAGACCAGCCTATATTTAGTACACAGAGTCATTGTGCCTGAGACTATTCCTCAGAACAGTCACAGTTTCAGTGGGTCATTTTGGTAGTATCTGTATAAGATCCACAGTGAGTCATAGATGTTCAAGCATGGCACATGATGCAAACAGGAAATAGCACAGATCAAAAATACAATAGAAACGTATAAATCAGTTTGCCTTGTCTGTTTGTTTGATTTGGTTTGTTTTGATCTGATTCCTGTATTCGATTTAATGCCTACATGTATCTGATTTGATGCCTACATGTATCTGATTTGTTTGCCTACATGTATCTGATTTGTTTGCCCACATGTATCTGATTTGATGCCTACATGTATCTGATTTGATGCCTACATGTATCTGATTTGATGCCTACATGTATTTGATTTATTTGCCTACATGTATCTGATTTGATGCCTACA
>JAVQKC010053493.1:0-34116 GCA_036025475.1 Philypnodon macrostomus | reverse complement strand
GTATTGTTCTGGACGTATCTCATGTTCAGTGGTGCCCCACATAAGTCTTAGACTTAATTTCTTATACGATCAAGTTAATAAACATACACATAACATCACGTGTTTGCACGCTACAATAATAAAAGCAATGAACTATAAAGACTATTCCATTTTACCTTTTCAATTTTACCCATCCACTTTTCAGTAAAACCGTGCAGATATATAAATACGGGCAGATTGGGTTACCATTTGGCTGATCACCGGTGATATTGCAGCGGGCATTGTATAAATCTTCACTGTGGTCGTACATATTAGATTTCCATCTCTCTGGCATTTTGCTGAAAGATGATATTATGAGATTGATAGAGCCGTGAGAACACAGAGTTACAGGAGTGAGAACTCATCCCGGAGTCCATTAGCATTCATAATCTGTCCATGCGTGTCACCCAAATGAATGCACTGGCTACATCTCATCTTGGCGAATATAAAGGTGACCAGATTGCTCGTGTTTTGATTACTTCCACAGATAGCGTATGCAAAAAGGGAGGGACATCACCTGGAATTTAACCAAGGTCAAAATTGAAGCATATACCATAGTGTATAAACTAAAATTAGACTTCAGTGATTTCACGAACAATACAATGGGCACATATTGAGATAACTGTGCAGTGATGAATTGCATATGTCAAGTAGCTTCATCTGACTTATTCGCTGTCCTAGCTTTTCATCCTGTTTCAAATAAATCTTACAAGTATATATTGATGTAGCCGTATCATGTCCATCTTAAACACGGTGTTCTTGGAGTACATTAACTGTAGGGGGTTAAGGGCCAAAGTGATCCCGGAGTTTTCCAAAATGGAGGTTATGTTATGTGTTACAGATGTTGTTTGTGGGGTTTTTTTTTGGTCATTTGAATGTTTTCCGTTTTTGACTGTTTTGTTGCATGGTGTGAAGTACCCTATGCGCTGTTTAGCTGTTGTTAAGGCGCTATACACATAAAGCTTGATTGACTGCTCAGATAGACTTTGTGTGTATAGTCCCCATCTGGTGCAATGATATGTTTCAGTCATAATTTTAGCAGCATAAAATTTATACTGCGTAATCCGGCCCTTCCAGGCAGAATGCATAATGTAACAATTTGGATAGATACAACACTATATTAGAGGTTTTATAACCAATTTTCTGTCACTCATTGGATTGTAGATTATTTCCAATCCCTGTTTTTGTCCAATTAAAATGATTTGCATATATTTTGCCTTACCAAAAAGGGTCCCTTGCAAAGTGACAGGTTAAGCTTTTCTAAATTGGATTAAATATACCACAAAGAAATACACAAGCCTTATTTAGTAACTGTATAAAGGCCAACAAGAGGGTCTAAGTAAAATAAGTATGGTCTATGTGTGGAGTTTCAAGCATTGTGAAAATATTCATTGCTGATACTGTACCTCTGATATGCTGGCTTTCACAAGGTCAAATCATTTTTGGGGCACTTGAAGACCCAAGTAATACAAGTAATAGTTCATTTTGATGGTTTCTGTCTTATTTGATGTGAATGTATAGCCAGCCAATAATATTACAAATACTGGTGGCCCAAAACATGCAATATCTCTTACATTGCCACTTTTTGGCTATTGGGACTTTTGTAGTACAATGGTTGATACTACTATCTCTGTAGCTGCTGCTTTCTAAGCACTTTACACATGTATTCAGTTTGAACTGAGATGTACCAGTGGAAATGACCTATATATCCTCTTATTTGTGTGCCTTTCCCAGGTTTTCTACAATCCCCTTTGGGCAACACTCTTTTGCTGGTATTATCTCGTATATTCAAGGACATCCCAGTGCCTCCTGCTGCAGAGGTTCAGCTGGGTTACACTGTGCTGTTTGAAAAGTGCTGATTCTGATGTAATATTGACAAGAGCTGAGCTAGGCGATGCACCGCTTTGACACATTAAGGTCATATTACCTCCATCCAACCCATTTTATCTACAGTTATAACTGAGGCTCTGTGCTAAAGATAGCAGCCAAACAGAAGCTGTAGTTTCAAACACCTTAGCGCACTGCTGATTAAAAATGGCAGCCTCTTAATGTTAAACATGACAAAGGAAGTCTAGACTTTTTAGCACAAGGTGACCGTTAAGCAAACAACCTGTCAGAATAATATCCTTTAAGATTCACTATGTTTACAGACAAAGCTGCGCTCATGAGGTCATCAGATGGCTGATGTTTCCAAGAGCAAATATTTTGTCTGATGTTATATTATATTATATTATAATTAAAATCAGATCAATATCACTTTTACCAATAGCAGTCAAGTTGTGCTTTAGTCCCTCCCTTAGTTACAGGTCTGACACAGATACATACATACATTGCCAGACCACCACTTTCATTCACTACATTGCTCCAACTATATCTTCAACCTTTCCATGGCCCTCTCTTGACATTCACTGGTGTAGGGCAATATGTTACCACACTGACTGTAATGCAACCACATCTACTACAAGCCAAAGCACACTTTCCAAGCAGATGTTTTAGCGTTTTGGGCGTACACACAATATCCTGTAGACGTGTCAGACATGCGTTCGATACATTGTCTTGCCAACATAAATAATGCATCGCAACCTCTTAGAGTAAAAGGGGAGACAAGGTTATAAATATGAAGCACATGAGTTGTATTGACAAGCCCTCGCCAAGCTGGCACCCGTCACCGGTTAGAGAGCGTCCAGTGAAATGGCAGACAGGTGTCCTTTATCCTCCCTGACCTCTACGGGATGTCCCAGAGCAGGGATGATGAAGGTGAGTGGACACAAAGAGCTGGCCCAGGCTGAATACAGTGTAATTAGTCTAAAAGGCTTGCTCGCTTTTCTAACAAGATCTGTCAGTATATACTAATTTAGTTTATTCAGGGCCAGTAAAAATATACATTTCTTGTATGGGCACTTAGATTTCTTGATGAGGCTGTATGACTTATTGAGGCAGCTTTGACATTTTGACCTTACAAAAGCAAAAGAGAATAAACAAAAAATTGAATAATGGATTGTCTGACTGTGCAAACTACAATATTCAGCCTATCCCAGCAACTATGGGCATTAGGAGGGATACACAGTGAACACGGCTGACACAGAGACATTTACTGATAGATAGTATAAATTCCACTATATATTAACATTTAAATGAACTTCATAACATGCTTCATAACTACAAAGGTATAGATATATTAATAATATAATATGTAATAAAATAATAGTTCAATAATTCACTATGAAAATCAACAAAGCATTCAAATGTATGTCTGATATGTAGGTGTATTGTAATGACAGATTCGGCATTATAAGTCTATGTACCATTTCAGTATCTACATTTATTTGACTTTGCTCTTGCTTATACAGTATGTTGCTTGAAAAGTTTGCCCTATGAACATACAGCCTCTTCTTTCGCTATTGTCACTTTAGTGCTGTTCCCAGTTTTCTTTTCATTACACTTCCCCTAAGCTCCCCTACCATCTTCGCAGTGCTTTCTGACCATCTGCCATCTTTTTTAGCCATGAACAAACACATGGAAATCCTTCTGAAAGAGGCCACACTGACCAGGCTAAAATGCAAATCTTTTGCAATATTATCTGTAATCTAATCAACTCAAATGTGTTTACTTGGTCTTGTGGGGATTTTTGCTAGTTTTGAAAAGTTTTGGGCAAAACTTTTCTACTTCACTAGCTCTGAAAACTTCAAGACAAAAATCCACACTTTAGTTGCAATAAAGGTCTTTGTGTGTTGCTTCAGCCGACAACTGTGTGCGTCGGGTGGGGTAACTGTATAAAGTGGTCAGTTAGTCACAGGGCTGACACAAAGACAAACACTGACAAACAATCTGTGTTGGCTTCATTTTGACCTTTTAGCCGTTGAAAGGATAGGAATGAGTCCTTCCTGTTGGAGACACACTTTAACAGAGACGCTGATGCAGTGATCACAGCAATCAAACAGGATATATGGAACAATGAGACCAGGATGACAAACAGGGAGAAAGCTGTAGTATGGGTAGAGAATATATGGGAGCACAGAGAGGACATGCAGACTCCACTCAGAAACCGAAGAATTGACCAACCACTAACACCATGCAGTCAGAAACCCCAGTTCATGCAGGTCTATAACGTCAGTATTGGTGATTCATGGTTGGTATGGGACCTATGTACATACTATTGACCGTTTGACAGTCTTCACATTATGGTTGACAACATTCATAAATAATTTATCTCTTGCCACACGCTAGTATGCTAGTCACAAGTATATACTGTGAGGGGCTAACTGTTGGTAGTACGGTTGCATGGCCATGATCTGAAAATCCCTAAATATGCATTATATTCATGAAATACTAGGGATGCACCGATAGGAAATTTCATGGCCAATACCGATGCCGATATTTAAATTTTCCGATATATCTGTGCATCGCTATGAAATACTATTTTGCACATGTGGTAATCTTGTTAATGAGTATTATACAACCCTTTTAGCAGTCATTAACCTAAGCATGTAGTATTGCTTCTCCTGTTACTGTCTGTGGGGGTGTTTTGAAAAAAGTACTTAGGGAATTAATTTACTACCCAAGTGTCACCTAGAAACAGCTCCTAGGTAACTAATGATAGTAGAATAGTTTTTTTATTAATTACAAAAAAATTGTGAAAAGTGTTGGAATGTCAAACGACCAGTGAAATAATGGAGGTGTATTTGTGCTCTCACTTCTCGTTGGCACCTTGAGTGGTGAACTGAAAGCTGTGCTGTAAGTCGCTCCTGAAGTATAACCCTTTCCTCTGGTTCTGGTGAAACTCGGCAGTGGGATAATGAACACCCAAAGGAGTCCAGAACCTTCACAACAAGAACGTCACTGGGTGTGGAATCCTGTAGCTTTGTGACTCAACATCATCAGATCTGCAAGACAACATACAGTACTTTTCGTGTATTTCAGGTGAAAAAAATCATAGCATAGTAAGATTCATAAATATAATAATGGATTGAATGTATCTAGCCCATTTATAGACATCCCATAATTTTTTCACTCCATGTTCACATACTAGCAGTGGTAAGTTCCCTTCTTACTTGCCACAGCTAGCCTATAGACCAGGGGTGGGCAATTCTTTTGTTCAAGGGGCCACATTAGAACAGGGACTTTTGTTGAGGGCCGATCCTATCAAGATAAGCTACCCAATAAAATATACAATATTTTAATACAAAATATGTAAATACTCTACAATTAATAAACACCGTGTCATAAAAAGGCTTTTGTTTTGTTGCCATCAGTAAGGTATTATTGTGTTACCAACCCTTCTGAGGGCCAGACATGGACCGGTAAAGGGCCGCATGTGGCCCCCGGGCTGCACTTTGCCCAGGTCTGCTATAGACCCTTTCAAAGTTTGCAAACCGAAAGTTCTAAATTCCTGAATGGAGGCAACTGGAGGCATAATACATGTAGGTGATGTCAGAGCCTGGTTAGGAAACATTAGCGAATGTACCTCACATTGTATGTTTATTTAATGTACACATTAGTAACAGTTGGACTTTTGGCTGCAGGTTTAGGTTGTACTTACAGAAATGTTGTTGACCAAAGTAGTTTTTTCATTATATGCTCAGAATCATTCTATCCCTCACCAGAATTCCTGCTTTTTGTAAAGTTAACTCACTTTTTCATCCAGTTTTCTCCATTCCGGAACTGTGAACATTCCATATGACCAACATTTTAAAGGGTCTACAGTGTAGACTGATTGACCCATGGCAGCAATACCAACTATAGTGCTTGTCCAACCCATAATAACACTCAAACATTCATAAATCAGCGTTGCAAAAGCTTAAGGCAAGTTAGGTATCTTGCCTGAGGCCAAGGGCGTAATGGCTGTATGCACTTTAGCACAATACGAACACCCAGTAACTGCAATAATGTATACAGAATACAGAGACAAATAGAAAATAATAGTGAAACAATACATGCTTAGTGATGCAGACAAGGGGACTAACAGCTAAAGCCCAATGATCTACATTTAGGATTCATGTAATGTATTAGTATTTTATTATCAATATGAGGGCATTTCTGTGTAGAGTTTTCATGTTTCTCCCCGTTTCTGTGTGGTTTTCTTCCGGGTACTCCGGTTTCCCCCATCAACCCAAAACACACATTAGGTTAATCCTCCAGCTAGGTACATCCTGACCAAGATCCTGGCTCAAGATCTGGAGATGGGTCCCCAGGCGCTGCGCTGTGGCTGCCCACTTCTCCAGACAGGTTGATGGGTCAAATGCAGAACCTTAATCTTAGCCTCAAACCAATATTTCCGGTGATAGTGGAGACTGTTTCCGAAAAATACAAAAGGAAATTGTAGCCTTAAAAAGCCCCCTGTTTCTTCTTTTGTTTCTTTAGTAAAAACTGGTGCATTTTTACATCTCCAGCTGGAAGAGGTCATTCAGAGTCATTCTTGCTCGTGGCACACACTGTATCGCTTGAAAGACACTTGGCCAGAGACTGTGGTGTGTGCAGAGCTACAGGGGACCCGGCAAGCTTTTTATCGAGCTGCGCAACCTGTCCGGATGGTGCTGTTTTGGCACGCCGTACTCGTGACTGGCCACTTGGCTCATGGCCCAGGGATAGTTGGCTCTGAATCACCCCTCCCCCTAATTCCCTACTTTACTCTGCCTCCCTGGATGCTGGGCTGCTCCTCTCTCTCTCTCATTGGAAGCATGCCTAAGGACAACTGCAGTGCTTTGTGTGGCCTGCCCGGTTGCTTTATACTCGCTTCATGGCCACCGCTGCTGCAAAGAGGACTGTGATTTGATAGTATATAAAATGCAGAGTTTGTCATCAGAAGGTGGCTTTTTTTCAGAGATGCTGCAGTCTATAGGCGCATACGTGGGCATAGATACAGCAAACAGATAAAGTGGTGAAAAAGTAACTACTGCTATCATACACAAGAAATAAAAAAATACAACAGGCACTGAAGTAAGTAATTTAAAAAAAATCTAAATTTTAACTGTCAAAAATGCAATCATAATGAAGAATATTACAGAACACTGAAACTTCAATTCAATTACTCCCTAATACACAAGTAACCCAGCCGAACATAATGCAGTAAATGTACATCAAAAAACAGTTATTTTGAAATATCAATGAATTGGCAGTTCTGTGCTCAAGTGGTGATGATTGCCAGTGCTCACAAGACAGCCTGGTTTCAGATGTGGAAAAAAAGGAGCCAGGTTTGATGAGGCTTGATTTCTGACCCTTAGCAGCACCCATCTGGATGCTGGAGAAAACAAAAATGGGAAGAACATAACAACCCCACACAGACAGGCCTTTCCAACTCATTGAATCAAAAGGTTGCTGTGAGGCGGCAGTGTTAACCATTTTGCCTCGTTGCCACCCCGGACCACAGAGGGAGCGGCTTTTCAGGTCTTCTTCCACCCAGATAACACATCATGTTAAATTTGTTGTCATACAATCTCCAGCTCTTTAAAACAATATGCTGGGTTGGAAGATATTCATCAAGATCAATATTGCTTTTGTTATATAAAAAAAAAAAAACATGCAGTGAAGCCAGAAGTGAAGAGATAATTGTTATTAGAAAGCAGAGTCAAATCTAAATGTGCTAAAATGCATGGATAGAAAAAGGAGATTGTAGGATGTTCACCAACCTCTGGGAAGCCTGCCTATGGATCACTGCAGTGTGGCCTGACTGTATGTGGGCTGCTTTATCCTCACTTCACAGCCATCTCTGCTGCAGCAAAGAAGAAGACAGGGGCCCTGAAATCTTACAACATATAGTCCGTCAGCAGGAGGTGGCTTTTTGAAAATGATCAGCATCGACTTACCAAGGCAACAGTATAATTCAATTGTGGAGATGGCCTTGGATGGCACATGACATACAAGAGCTTATTATCCACCTCAGTGACTGTCTGTCAAACTGATAGCTCACTCTTTCTGGCATCTCATTGACATTGTGTTGGATGTCCTGTGTCTGCCTTGCTGCTTAATTGAACATAGAATTACCCCATTTGGACACGGCGAGTCGAACAGGGCTTAACGAATGCGGCGAATAGGAGGATGAGATCAGCTTTGACCTCTGGGATATATGCTCCACGCACAAAAAGCAGCACAGCAGATTATCTGAAGTGGATGCGGCTGAAAAGTTTGTAATCTGTGCAATGCCGGGAGTGTATTAAAAGAGCAAGAGTCAAGCGTATAAGGCCAGCTAGCACAGCAGGAGGCACTGTAGTAGTAGTAGTAGTAGAAATGCAAAGGAGTGACTTCTAATGTGCATTGGGATTACCGCTAGTTCACCATTCAGTTTTCATTTAACCGATACCAAATACCAAATCACCACAATCCCAGTAATGTATAGGAGCACTTACCTTATTTACCAAATTTCTTCAGATCATCATTGGCTCTTGAATTAAAAACTGCTGATAATATTGTTGATAAATGTATAAAATCCCAGTCAACACTAGCAATCACAATAATTACCAGTCAATGCTATTACCTCTGTATTTGATGTTGTTTCCGATCATGTTAGAGAATGCCGTAGCCTATTTACTAAATCTGCTAAAAGAACTCTGCTGCCATCTGCTGACACTGAACCGTCAATGGAACCCAATACAGCCATAAAGTAATAGTAGAATGAATGTCTGTTTTGAATATACGTAATTGTGATCTGTAAGTGTGCTTGGATAGGCAGCAGAACTTAATAGCTTCTGTTTATTCTCTGCCATCGAAATGCTAATCAAGTATACATTAATTTACATAAGGTATGGTGGCTGCAATTGCTTGGCTTTTTTCTACCTCCATGGGCAATCAGAGATCTTATCATTATACATCAATATACACTGACACAATCTACACACAGAAGGGAACGTGCAATAGAGTATAGCCTTGGCGTATGTGGGAATCAAAAGTGAAGAACATGAAATAAAAATCATTTATGGCTCTAGCATAGTTTTACATTTTGCTATGATGATTATGAAGAAGTAATGCATATCTAAAAAGAATTGCATACTATTTCAAAGATGCATTTTGCCATATACAAGCGACTGTGTACAGCAAGCATGTTTGTGCACCAGTTTTAAATATTTATTTCTCGTAGGATACAGACTGGACAGCTTAATTCTCTATAGTTATGTATGTGTCATTTTTACAAATTGCATATCACTTAGGTAAACCGGCTTTTTGAAAGACAGCTGGCCTTACCACTGCCGAGTGTGACTGAGAAGTGAATGAATCATGAAATTGTAAAGCATATTTGAGTGTTGAGAAAAGCGCTATATAAAACCGATGCATCATTATTATTATTATTATTGTTGTTATTATTATTATTATTATTGGTGTTAAAATTGTATTATTATTATTATTATTATTATTTATGTTAATATTATTTTTATTTTGTTATATTGTCATTGTTATTATTATTATTATTGTAGTTGTTATTTTTATTATATCTACATAGGCATTGAAGGAACCTCAAAATTGTACAGACAAACACTGTGCATATGGCTTGCAGTAAATACTAAAATATAATGATAAGGGATAATAAGCTTTTTAGTGAATGATTGCTGTTTCTATGAAACTGGCAAACAAAGCTTGTTACACCTCTGGTCTCCCAGAAGATGGAGCCAAATACTCATGAAAGAACCTATAGCAGAATAACTACTACCCACAAAGTCACACAGAGTCAAACTTCACTTTCAAATAACTGTGAAATAAAGTTGATCAATGGCACGGCATACAATACAAAACTAGATACACTATTTCAGCACTTCTTAATGCAGCTTTCCATTAGTTGAATCATTACTTTTCATAGTCTTCCTTCTACTTTGAAACACAAAAGCAAAAGATGGCAAGCTTTATCTCAGACATAATAAGTGCACTTTTGTTTCTCTATCTATATGTGCCACTCTCTGAAGGTGTAGCATTCCCGCCCCTAAGAAAATGATCCAGATGGGTTTGAAATGTGCATCAATTTGTTTGGTCATTAAGATGCCTATTCAGCGCAGCCTTTTTTTGCCTGTAATTATACCGAACTAGGCACTATGCCACGCCACTGATGCATTCCCTTTGTGCTCACAAGTCATTTTCCTTTCCTCGGGGGAGAAAGCCATCTCATATGCGTGACTGTGCGCTGCCTTTAATGTTCAAACCGCGTGCGTAACGACCAGAGTAGGCCGCTGAAATTGCTCTAAACATGGAAGAGTGGCTCCAAGATGTCTGCAATTCTGCTGTGATTTTGCTGCTGTATAAGAACAGAAAATACCTCTGTGTGAGATCCAAGTGTGTTTGCAAAATAGGACTGTATTTGACTGAAATTGTGACAAAAAATGTTAACAATCAGGCCCAATGGGAACGATGACTGCAGACTGAAGACTTTTGCAGAAGAGTATATTGGGGTAAATAATGAGCACTATAAAAATGTTGAGGTAATTATCAGTCAGTATTATTGACCAGTAAGGTTGGGGGTTCAAGCCCAAGTCTAGTGAATAAATGTAAACGTAAATGACTGTCTGTTAATCTGTCTATACACCAAGGTGACGATCACCCATCTGAAGTGGTAGGTCTTTTGAATGTGTATGCGCTCCTGTTGACAGAAGCCATTTGTCCAGGTTTCAGGTGACTGAGCATTTTGAGCGCTCTGATTGGCCTAGCACTACGGCAACAACATCCTAAAAGGACCAAAATATAAAAATTAAAATGTTCAATCAACACTACAAATACTGGCCATATGTTCGGCTTTAAACTTAAATGAGCCATTTCTTCAAAAAGTCCTCTAATTGGTGCTCTAACAGGGCTAGCTCAGCAATAGCTTAGCAGGGATTTACATTACTTAAGGTAGATAAATGAAGGTTTGGAAGAATATTTTTGGTCTGGTCTACCCTGGCTAGTTGCTATGGTTATCTTAAATTAGAAAGGCTACATAAGCAATGTTTTATTATTAGAGCTCATTGGATTTGCAGTGCAAAAATGATTGCCAAGGCTAATATTGCTGGCATGTAAAACCTAATTACAGATATACTTACATTATTTTATGAAGCCAGAAGTAACCAAAATGAACCATCACCACATGGGAAATGGCTTTGTCAGTGTTTGGCATAGTCTTTCAGCAGTTTTCTTCTGGGCTTTTCTCTGCATGAAACACGTTCCCTTGGGATGACTTCAAGATATAAAATTACAAAATTGAGGTGAGTAGTAATATAATATGCTTATACTATGAACTGACTATGCTGTTATGTCATGAAAGATATCCTATTTTACAACGTATTTCTGGAGTCTGCAAACATTGGCCGGGGCCAGTTGGCAAAGGTCAACTAATGGAAAAATCAATACACACAAGGATTAACACATGAACAGTTATGTAATCAATAGGTGTACTAAAATATAGCAAACTCTTACTTACAGTTTAAGGGGGCTATATAATCTCCACTAAATTTCAATTTTAGATTAGATTTTGTTGTTTAAAATGCAATTATTGTATACCCTATTCTGGATATGTTGTTTTCTTTACTTAAAAAGCTCAAGTTAGTTGCATGTACAGTACCTTTAAAACCCTCCCACAATGGGCACGCCCACTTCACTACTGCAGCCAATAAAACAATTGAAAGTAGTTGGGAGGTGGGGTTTCTTCACCTGTCAAACCAAGCATTTTCAGCTCCCCAGCACTCCTGTGGGAATTAAACAAAATATAACTCCTGGTAGAACATGAACTGAAAAGTCAAGTTATTATAATAGGGCCCCTAAACCAGGTACAATTCACCATTTTCACGTTAGTTGTGGGCTTTAAAACATCTTTCAAGAAATGTTTTGTTAATATATAAATTTGTGTCCATTAAACACAATTTTAAACTCTCTTTGACCTTCTTTATATCTTACTTTCTGAATACTCAAATGTCTTATGCTAATACGAATGCAAAATCCTTCACAAACTACTATAGCGATATACAGAAAACACTCAAGTTCATTTCTTGCACATTGTTCAAATCTCGGTTATGTTTTGTGTTAATAGAAAATCCTTTAACTGATTTGTGGCAGCTCGGACAAAGGCAGCATGGTCCATTTGTGGATCAGTTGGAAATGTACATCTTACAGCAGCTCTGTGTGAAGGCCGAACCACACGCTTTACTCTTCTGTTTCTGGCTTCTGTTTGTTCAGAAATCCAACAGTCTGAAAAGCTTAAATCTTCCTTACAACTCAGGCAGAGCGGCCAATCAAAAATCTGGACATCCAGATCAAAATCGAGGCCTGTGGTTAAGATGAGTTAAGCGCAAGTAGAAAAGTTCATGCTGGTACTGTTGAGCTGGTGTAGAAGTTTCAAGTATTCATTCGTCTATATAAGTTAAAAGGACACTATACAACTTCAGAGTCAGTGTGATCCTTAATGAGTTGTTGTGGGGTGAATGAAGCTTCCTTAGCTAGGATGAATGCCCCTGGAAGTCTCGGGTCAAGTCACAGGTCTCGCCAAAAAACAAAAATTGAGAGAGCTCCAATAAACAGATGCCAAACTGACGCAGACCTGGTGTTTTTGTGTTGAACAGTAGCTTTATGATCATTTAGAGTCTGTCTATAAAGTATATTCTTGTGTTTTTTCTGTGGACAGTGCTAATCTCTGAAACTGTAGGGGGCGCTCTGTGAAGGACAAATGTGACCAATGAGTTGCATAGTGACCCTTAAATGTTTGAATATGGTTTGAATATGAAATCAAAAGTCATTCCCACAAACCAGTTTTATGTACACGCAGTCCTTTGTAAGTCACATTTTTCTATACAAGCTTTTGACAACTGTAATATGTCACGTGCAAAACAATTTTCATTCATTCATCATTCTTCCCTTCACTTTCCTGTTAGGAGTCACAAGTGATTAGAGCCAATCCAAGCAACTATGGGCCTTTGGTGGGCTACACAGAGTAAATTCTCTTAACATATGCATATCTTTGGGGAGAGAACCCACAGTAACGCAGTGAGGACATATAGACTCCACTCGGAGTGATGAATATTGGGAGGGCTGAGGATCAAACTCACTCACGGGAGCAATAATGCACCAGTATTTTTTTATATGGTAAACTTATCTTGCCACTCATTTCCATATGTTCTCAACTGGATTTGGATCAGGGTAAGTCACATTATGAGTACTTTTTGTTACATATGATGTTATTATATGTATATATTGACAGGAAAACATGGTATAAAATGACCAGACAGTAGTTTAGTGGGTTATTTTATATATTTGTATGTATTACTCTTATCCTGTTCTGTATAATATATTTCATACAGAAAGTATGTGCTAGATAAGCTCAGAGCCAGAACGTGTCAAATATAAACAAATATACTGCTTCTGTTTTTTGTGCATATGTACCATCAATGACAAAGCTTCATCTATAGGAAAATAATAATGTCACTTGCATACAAATGACCCAGTGCATCCTAGCTTACCCCACCACCAAAGCAAAAATCTAATCACATCATGTCTGCTTTTATTTGCCGGGATTGAACCAATAAAACCGCGAGCCGTCGACAGTCGCTTTACCATCAGGCTCTAGCTGTCATCTATTATTCTATATGACTTGCAAATGTCTCCCTACATCAAATGGGATGGAAGTACTAATCATGAAAGCATATGTGAGAGAGGAGAGAGTGTGAAGAGAAATCTTTTGAGTGCCTGAAAAAGCCAGTGGTGGTGAAGAACAGCAGCAGCCCTTTCGCCTTCCCACTGTGGTCAAATTAGTAAGACATGAAGCATAATAGATGTGTGATTAATGCACTAATGGTGGACTAGTCATTTCTCACTGGACGAGTGCGCCCCCAGAACAGTAGGTCGGAGGGAAGAACATACTCCTTGATTCGTCCCATTAGACAGAAAGCACATTTGTTCACTGTCCACTTGTATTAGGGTTATAAAATAGACATTTCAGTGGGGTTATGCTTTCATGTCTAGTATGTGTTCATTTTTTCACGTCTTCAAAGCTATATAGATTGCTATTCTGCCTATGTAAATACTGTAATGTCAACATGGGAAAATGCTTTGTCAGTGTTTGGCCAACTCTCCATATTTTGGGGAGATATTTCTTCCTCTCTCTGCTGAAAAGCTCAGTTTCAAGACGAGACCTTTTTAAGGCCCTCTTCCAGTCATAAATCTAATTACCATGGCTGATAGCTAAGGCTGATGCTAAAGCTTCTCGGAGAAGGCTCTATCTATGCAGACGGGGTAACTCAGATCATGAGAAGGTCAGTGCCTCAGCATACAGGATAGAGTGGTAGAAAGCTCAGAAAACGTTTTCATTCAGCAGCTGGATCACGTTAGTCACGTCGTTCATCAACTCCAAATCTTACCGCCATCCTGTAACACTTCCTTGTTCATCATCTGTGAATGTTGGTCGTACTTGAGATATCATCATTTAGAGTGATGACAGCAGTTACCTGAGCAGCTCATTGAGTCTGCAGCTGTTCCAATATAAAACCATTGAAATCTAAAGCATTGTCATCTCCACAGCTCTGCACCGGTGTGTAAATCGCCACATGAAGATTAATACAGCCAACTGGAGAACAAGGGTGGTTTTGTAAATAAATAAAAACATTTAAAGGGGCCTTATTATGCTAATCTTTCTCTCACATTTTGTATGTTTTCCTGTCTAAAACACACGTGGAGTTGTGTTTTGTTTCAATGTATGTTGAGGAGCTGACCTACTCAGAAGCAGCATATCATTTTTTGAAATATGAAAACATTCAATAATAATCTAGAGGTAAACAATATTCATTCAAAAACCATTCAAATGCATAAAATTGTCCATTTAAAGATAGTATAATTGGTGAACATCACTAATAGTTGTAGTATGCTCGCTCACAAACTCCAAGGCCAAATCAAAGACATTATTTCTTTATTCAACTCATGGCCACAGCATTTTGAATACCTTTGTGAAAAGACAAAAGAGGGAAATAAACAATGTCCCAGTCCCATTCAGTGTGATCATGAATGCAGATTTGCAGTGACCTTCCATCTCCACATGACCCCTATTTAAATCATAGTGGTTTCAATATACATAGCTTGATTAGGTAAACATTTGAAATAGAATCTATTATTTATGCTTTTCAGTTGAATATGAAATGGTGTTAAAAGTTACTTCAAAACATGAATTATTTAGGTACATTAAATATTAGGGCACTGTGCTCATAATGCAGTATTTATATTGGACTCACTAAAAGGGGAGAGTGTTCATGTAACGGCACCACATTGTAGTCTCAGACGTTCAACGATGGCAAATTGACTTTAAAATAGTGTGTTGAGAAACAGGTCACAAGTTCAATTTGATAACTTCTCAAGGAACACCTGACAATCACTCAAGGCACACTAGTGTTTCCCGGCACACTGGTTGGAAATCAAGGAGAAAGAGAACAATTGTTGGTGGACGGACATGTAGACAAAAGACACCAACTTGAATTTAATGGCTTCTATTTAGCCAATTGAAATAAAGTAAAAAAATATATATATATAAAAGAGGTAAATAAAATGTTAATGTCCAAGGTTACAAACCTCCCATGGAACAAACAGAGAGGGTTTTTAAACTGGCTGATCAGACCAGGACACACATGGGGGTAACAAAGACTGCACAATGAGACATTAGACATTAAAGTAAATAAGATTAAATATGGGGGTTAGAATTAGCAAATTTAACAAAATAAATAATACTGGGAAATTCAAAGCAAAACAGCTGGATAAACAACTAAATAAACAGCAAAACAACTAAACCTCCCCTCGAACATGGCTCCTGTGGTTCAGGCCCAGGCGGAGTCAGAGGGTCACACCCAGGTCAGTTTGAGGTTCACGCCCATGACAGTCAGAAGGCCTGGCAGCAGTTCAGCCCAAGTATATTGTGGGGCAAGGGCAGCCATCACATTAACAATGGCCATTTATAAAACATTGCATATTTGATTTTCGATGTTGGACGTGGCACAACATGAACTTCATCTGAATCATATTAACCAAGGACAGTAATGTAATGCATTTGCTTTTGAAGTCAGTGTAATTATGACTTATATGTACCTGTTCACATCCACAGAGCTAGTGGAATGACTGTAAAATTGTAATCTCTACTTCTGGCCCCTATAAGATACCATTGTATAACATATTGTTTTAAAGTTGTGAAACCAGAAGTAGTCCAAATAGAATATCTTCAAATTATTACATCATTCACATACAAGGTCACATTTAACCCCGATCAGTTTCCACTGAGAGACTCCATGTGACAATTATGAAACATCAAGAACATTGCAAACTTGATCTATTCATATTCAGCAGCTGCTTGTTCTGCTGATTGCTACCTTCCTGTAAATATAGCTATATCTTTTCTATTATAGACTAACATGGAGATCTGAGTGGCCTTTCAAATCTGGTGCATTGTGTCCTGCTGTGTTGAAGTGCAGCTGTTTCATGCTCCATGTGTTTTCTCTCCTTCTGCAGGTGTTGCATTTTGCTGTGTCCATTCTTTTTCTCTGTTCTGAAATCTACACCGCGTTACCCACTGCGGTCAGACACGCTTCACGCCTTATAAACAGAAATATGTCCTCTCCCAGGGTTTCAACTGCAAGACAAAGTGCTTCAAGTTTTCAATGTTACTCCTGGAAAATAAGTATACATTTCAATCCCTATAAAAAAAATAAAAATAAAAAAAAAAGCTCAGCACAGTTGGCAGGGGAGATGTAAGGATGCTAAAACTAGAATTTGCTCAATGGTAGAAGTGAAGCTTACTTGTTTGAAAGCACATTTTTTGTAGTAGTTTGAAAGGCTAGTCACTCCACTTTTGGATGATGTTCAGTAGACCCCAGGAGGACTTCAACAAAGAGAACAATCTGAAATGCTCTTCTATACCAAGAGATTCAAGGAATTTCTGTCAGAAATGTAACTATAAAAGGCTTTGGCACAATGTACTTCTCAGTGCTAGTAGAAGTGGTTTTCAAGTCAAATTCTCAGCACATTTCAGTCAATTTTGGATGGTAGAAATGTTGTGGACCACATCAACTGCAACCTTGAATTGCCAGGAATGCATTTGTTCATTTGTTTGATGGTGTCAATGCAAATTCAAGTGATGTTTAATGGTCTTCAAGTCATCAGTTAACACACACAGTGTTTGATTCCCGTCCCCTGATTCTGAGTGGGTTCTCTCCGGGTATATACTCCGGCTTCCCCCAACAACCCAAAACATTAACAAAAGGCTATTTCTCCAGCTGGGTACAAACTGACCAAAAATCTGATTTAAGATCTGGTGAAAGATTCATGAACGGGCAATGCACTGTGGTTGCCCAGTGCTCCTGAATGGTTGCCCTAGCTGTCTTAAAAACATTGGAACAATAAATGATACCTTAAAACATTGGACTTTACCATTATGAACCGTGTATTATTACCATGCAGCTTTTTATGCTTTAGACCTTTGACAACTATGATCTCAACCAATGTGCAAAGGATTTAGTAATGAATTGACAGATATACCTTTCATTCTCATATAGCACTGGCAGTGGACTAGTGAAATACAATGTTTTTTTTCACAATTTTATTAATAAAATAAGTATAAAAATATAAATATAAAACACTATGACTCTGCATTCAAACAGCATGATCCAGTGTATGACAGTTTTCCTACAACATACACTTTCCATTATTACATTTTACACCGATATGATGATGAGATGAATTCACAGTTTGACAAATAAACTGCACCAACCATTCACGTGGTCAAACAAAGATAGCAAATAGTATATAGGATGTCCATCATAAAAACACTTTGTACATGTATTGAATGGAGTTGGCATGAGAAGCTGTGTCACCCCTCCCTCAACCCCCGACCCTAACTGCTGTGAAACATTGATAGTATACAATAAACTATCGCTCATTACAAAACACATTGTTCACACCATTGTTCACAAAAATCCTAAAATTCAAAGGCATCTTTTACTGATTATGACCAAAAAACAGTAAAACTTCATGAATACTGGTATCTCTGTAAAACTGAGTTCAAGTCTATTATTAACATCCACATCTGGATTTCCGAAATTCATTGAGTCTGTATGTGTGCTAGCGCGCTAATGAGAATCAAAGAGACATACAGTCAACTAGCACAAGGCCAGTAAACTACACATAAACAGATATAGTTTGATAGATAGGTAGACAGACAGTGGGCTAGCTCTCCACTTTGTTCACCACTAAAGGCGCTGTCTGGTTAGCTAGCGCCACAAAACAGAGAATAAAAATGTTTGCAAAAAAGACTGGCTCTTCTAGGTCTCTTTCCCTATGTACATTTCCGCCAGCTTTCTAAACTGTGGCCCCCAGTTGCTGAGGTAATCATATTCCTGGTCCCCCTCAGTGGCGGCGGACTCCAGCGAACTCAGCGACTCCGCCAACGACCCGCTGCCCTCGTACGCGTAAGTGGCCAACGAGTCATAAGGGGGAGCTGTGGGGTCGGTGTCGTTTTCCTGGAGCCTGCCGTTGATGAAGTCCCGTACGTCCGTGTTATCCTTTATGGGTGAGGTCCTGCGAAAGGGGAATAGCATCTCTGGTATGATGTCCCGGCGTAGCTTGTTAGCGTCCATGACCTCGGGGTTTCGTAGGGTCCCGATGTCAAAAGCCTGCGTGTCCTCCTCGCCGCCTCCCTCGTCGTTGTAGCTGACCACATTGTCCCGGACGTCTTCTTTAGAGATGATCAGAGGCTCCTTCTTTCTTTGTCTCCTCAAAGCTGCGAAAAGGACCACGATCACTGCACACAAAAACACACACACAGTCAAGAAGTGCCTTTTACAAACGAATTGTCTTGAAGGCAAGTAGAACTCTCATTACAGTATCATCTACATTCACTCCAGTACACACTACACACTACAGTCGGTGGTAAACTACTTTAGTATCACAGCCGGCCTGGGGCACGCTGACTGACATGTGACACCTATTCCGCACCTAATGCTTCTCCGACCACGATACTATGGGTGAAGTACCTTGCCCACTGCCAACTTTCTGGCTTTTCTAGACACCCACCTACTGAGACACTGCCGCCCGAATCATTACATTTGTCTAAAATGGGTCACGCTTTTATGCAGTGCATTCTTTTTCGAATTGTGTCCTCAAGCATGTGATTGGGTGGACACTATACCCAATAACAGTCAGAGGGAGTTTACTGTGTCCCTTTTTCTCACAGAAGCCATATAATCAGGATTAGGGATGCACCGATATGGAATTTCTTGGCCGATGCCGATATTATTACCAATTACTGATTCCGATACCGATATTTTGTAAAAAATATTTCAGTGGGCTATGTTTCTTGAAACTTAAGAAATCTACACATGAATAACAGTTGATAAATGTATTGATTAATCCATAAATTGTATTTTTATTACATTTTCTCACTCTTTCTCTGGCTGTTTCTGACCCCAAATATTAGAAGTTATCCTTTAAGAACAACAGATTAACATCATCCATCTGTACAGGCCGATACCAATATCTGTCAAAATGTAAATACTGGCCGATACCGATGTTGAACGGATATATCTGTGCATCACTAATCAGGATTGATGGCGAATTATGCAAAATGAATGTTCTTTTCACAGCAGTAGGATACCTGAGCACAAATACACAAGAGCAGTAAGAGCAGTGCTACAAAACATATGTCATGCATTAAAGAGCACAGGGGAGTCAGCCAGAGCGGAGGGGAGACACATTTGCTACCCGTGATAAATCCTCCAACTTTGCCTCCGGCGTTCATCTCCTTTTATTAAAGATTCAGTGAAAAAAGCTTTTTCGTTTCTGTTCCGTTGAATGGCACATTGGCTGTATAAAGTGCACTGTTCCCCTTTTATACCCGGTAGCGCACACAGCCTTGGATCTCATCCGCTTCATTCTTTTTAGATGGAAGAGACAGCTCAACGCTTCCAGGAAGTAGGACTATATGGTGGTGAAGATTTTGAAAAAATGCTGTTCATTTATATTGAGACTTAATATTTTTTCATAACATACACAGACTTATGAATGAATATTTTTTTTTCTCTAAGCTTTGTATTTTTCAATCATTCTCTGCTGGAAGTGAAATATTACCAGTAAAAACTCAACATGCAAGTTATTATTGTAAATGCAGTCACTCTAAAGACACTGAATTGCAGACATATATCTCACCTGTCTCTCTACTTCTCAGCTTTCCCTGTTTGTCCTCCCTGCAGGTGTCATAGTTCTCTACCCGGCCCCTACCTGAGTGTTAATTACGATGCCTTCTGCATGGCTGCTTAGTGGCGGGGGTGTAGGTTTAAAAAAAAAAAAAAATCCTCTTTGACTGACCGGATCTTCATGTTTCGAGCTGCTGTGGAGTTGGGCGCGGCAGTGTTGAGCGGAGGTGAAAGAGACAGTCTGTCAAGGGGCTACATGTGCGAAAAGCTATAGATAATGAGCAGATGTCAGAGTATTACGCTCCAGAGGACACCAAGATTCTCCTTTTGTACAAAGTGTGTTCGCCTTGAAAGTCAATGTTTCTACACATTCATGAAATCCATTTTTAATAATAATCATGACATTCTGATTGGTCAAAATCAAATATGTTTTACACCTAATAATTGTATTTTTTAAGTTGTGCAGGCTTTCTGTAATGTTCTGATTGATTGTTTGATTTTGTCCCTACGTTGTGTGCGTTGGTACCACCTGCTTTCTGATTTACTGGATGTCTGTTCAATACATTCAGAGGTAGTTTAATGTGTCAATTTGTCTTGATTTGGTCTCGTTCTGCATTTCAGGGGAAGGTATGAAGATTAATGATTCAACATGTAGCATGCATTCTGTTTAGTATATCTCCATTTCTAAATGACTACACCATTTAGTCCAGCTTGTAGAACCTCATTGAAATTGCATCTTCATTTGGGGACTCCCACTTTATTTGCCTCTTTTGCATCTTAAATGTAAAAATTATCTGTTTTGTGTACACATTTTTACATACAACCCATTTTGCAAATCACACGCACTTCCTATTTTGATGTAGGGACAATGTCAGTCAGAAATCGTTTCCATCACATTATGCAGAAATGCTTTGATGCTTTCATTCACTGAAAAGCTATAGCTGCACTTAACAAAATGCAATACTCTGTGCTGTATATCTCAGGTAAGTGACTGAATGGCGTAGAATGATCTTTCCTTTTACTAAAGCACCACTTCAGTCCTTTTTGTGCCCTGTAGTGTTATGTTCGGCATCAGGCAAACACTAGCTATCATTTTACCTCCAAAAAGCAGAAATGTGTAGCGCTTATGGTCAAGGGCATATCAATAAATAATGCATTTAAACTATTTCTATTTTCAAAAAAACATGTTGAGATTGACGGTTACATTTACTGTTAAAAACATGAATGACCTCAATTGTGTTCTATATAGCTTATCAAATATTCCTTTTTATACAAAGGATGAAGTCTTGTATTTTGGAAATTAGAGTCATCGGGCCACTGTTTCTTTGGAGAAGCAGACAATAGTGTCAATGTTTTTGTTTATGTTCGTCTGCTAATGGGGCTAGTCCATTTCTTCCAGGGGTAAACAACAGCCCTGTCCATGTATTTGGTGTGAGTTTCCTCCTCGGGCTATCAAATGCCAGTCTTCAATGCTAAGAACATCCTGCTTCACCAAGAGGGGGCAGGAGTAAGTCAGTATTTTTTATTGTAGGTGTGTGTCGAACACTACAAACAATCCGCAAAACTCGTTAAAGCTCGTTCAGATGACTGCTTCCAAACTTTCTAAGAATACCTAAGCTGAATACACAAAAGCCTCTCACCAAATTGAATTTGCTGAATAACATGTTGCACAACTTCCAACAGAGAGCAAAAATAAGTTGTTGAGTTGAGTCATTACTCGAGTGAGATATTGATCATGGAGCCTCATAGCTGTAAGGACACATTATGAAAGCTGATACATGCTGAGATAATCTCCAAACATCTTCAAAACTGAACTAATCAATCCAGACAGACCAAATGACAGCTGTCGCAAATCACAGCGTGAATTAGAATTTGGAAGCTGCCAGAGAAAATCATTCATAGAAAATTGAGTTGGAAGATTACAACCACAGTAAAATAAAAAATAAAATAATAATAATAATAAAAAAATAAAAAAATACAGCGAAATGGTGTCTTCACTTTTGAGAAAAAAAAACCCTATTGCATGAGGACAAATGGCCTCAATCCTTGTGGCATTGAAGGCATTATTGATTAATATAGTTTGTTTTGCAACCAATGGGTTTCTCCAAGGTCTCTGTTTTATCTGCACATTATACAGTATTACAAAGCTTTCAAACTAAGATTGGTCATCTTTCGATCCCAAAAAGTCAAAATAATGCGGACACACACACACGCCGAAGAGCATGTTGTGTACTGAAACAAAAAGACTTTGAATTGGACTCCATGAAATGTTTTTAGTGGCCTTAGACGACCTACAGTATGCTCCTGTCTCTTTGAATACTAAACAGCACTACAGCAAAAACGCTAATGCTCTTTTCTGGCTTTGAACAGGTCCAAATCCTGACAGGCCTGCTGAGCGAATTACACTGCACTTGCACTGTGACAGGAACAAAGACAGAAGCGGAGTAAGAGTTGGAGGATTTCAGACTGGTTTGAAGACTTGATCTGAGACCAGCGTATATCAATTTATAGAAATCAAGAATAGCAAAAAATACTTATTTGGTGGCCAATTCTCTTTTGTCCAATGTTGCATGCAATTTTGGCTTTCAATCATTTATAGAAGATTATATAATTGAGATGATTCGTATATTACAGAAGAATTTCTCATCTGAAATAATAAAACTATTAGCCTTTATTTGGACCTGCCAACTTTAGACGGCAATGTGGACCTGTTTACATACAGTTGCATGTAACTGATTGAATGTTTACATCACTATCATCATGCACATGTAACTGGATTTACCTGCCCCTTCACAACCACTGCTGCTGACATAACAGCACAATGTAGCACATATATACATACATAGTCTTTAACATTCAACATTTTACTTTATATATAATATATTCTCACTTATGCATGCTGATCTTTATTTTCTACTATTTTATTGTTGGCATCCAGTCCGGGCAGCAAAGTAAGAATTTCATTGTGCAGGGAAACATGTTTCCTACTGTGCATATGACAATAAACACTTTGAATCTTGAAAAAAATTATCTTGAATCTACCGAAATTGCCAGAACAGTCTTATTCCTCACTTCCATTATAAAATGCTAACCCATGCCAAAAATGCAAAACAGTGTTTACCAAATGATCCATTTCGTAGTCTTTTGGTCACTGTCCGTCTGGGTGTGTCTACTTACTGAGCAGTATGATCACACAGAGCAGGATGGCGACCAGGGCTCCGGTGGTGAGGCCATCTGAGAAGGGCAGCACCTCGGGGCTGCAGGTCTGCATGTTCCCCCGGCTGTCGCAGGCACACACCCGGATTATCAGAGTACTGGTGCTGCTCTGGATGGGGTAGTCGTTGTCCGAGATCACGATGGGCAGGAAGTACACGCTCATCTCTCGCCGGCTGAAGCCCCCCCTCCGCGTCAGGATATTGGCCGTGTTATCTGTGGGAAGAGCCAAATCAGAGACAACCGTGAGTGACCAGACAGTTCATTGTAGCACACAAACTGAACATTTACACCAGTGATGAATTGATAGCTGCATTGGTGTTTATACTTAGTGCTGACCATAATAAAAAAAAAAAAAAATATATATATATATATATATAAATATATATATATATATATATAATCTCACAATATTTTAAACTTGGCATTTAGTTTATCAATGGTGAAAAGAAATTGTCTTGAAATCCTACAATGTTTTTATTATAACTCATCTTTACATTACCTTCCTTGTCATCAATAGTGAAGTTTGGATTGGTGGCACTTATACTAAACACAAACTTGTGTCCAACCAGAGGTTCATCTGTGTCCACAGCACTTATCGTCTGAATGAGCTGAAACACAAATGAAAATTGTATTAACATTATACTATATTGCCAGAGGTGGTAGAGTGGCCAATAATTTTACTCAAGTAAGAGTACAGTTACTTCAAAATAATGTTACTCAAGTAAAAGTAAAAAGTACTCATTCACATTACTCGAGTAAGGGTAGAAAAGTACTGGTGAAAAAACTACTCAAGTCCTGAGTAACTGTTTGAGCGTGATGTCAGATTATCTGTTTAATTTTGTTATAATATTTAACAGATTTTGATACTTTCAAAAGAAACTAAAGCTGTTCTTACATGACACACAGAGGTGGTAAAAGTACTCTTACTCTTTCTACATTTCCAAGATTTTACTCGAGTAAGAGTACAGTTACTTCAAAATATTATTACTCAAGTAAAAGTCAAAAGTATTGTGCAGTAAAGCTACTGTATGGAGTACAATTTATTTCAAAAGTTAATCAAGTAAATGTAACTGAGTCCTACCCATCTCTGTATATTGCTAAGCAAAAAAAAATGCACTGTTGCCCAACCCACAATATGTGTCTCTTTGGTAAATAGCAGACACTATCCCTATATCTGATGTTAGATTAAATTAGATATGAATATAAGTGGGTTACCTGTCCTGCTTTGACATTCTCACAGACAAAGGTATCATAAGACATGGCAAATTCAGGTGCATTGTCATTTACATCCAACACCTTTATGAATACTGGCACTCGGGTCGTCTGCCGAGGGTTATCTGAATGAAGTAACAATCAAATGTAATCAGTGATAAGTCAAGTAAATTAAAAGTAAATTAACACTAAATACAACAACCTACAACTTACTGATTTCTGTAGCCACCACAGAGATGTTGTGCCATTTGGACATCTCTCTGTCCAGTGCCTTGAGTGTGGTGATGGTTCCGTTGACTGAATCAATGTTGAAGAGCCTTTCCAGGTCTGTGTGACGATCGATAGAGTATCTGGGGAAAAAAAGCAGAGCACATTTTTGTCTCATTAAAAAAAATAACAGTCCGGGGATGCAGAGGGAGAGTCACGGATCAGTTCACACCACCTGGAAATGGAGCTAATGTACAAATGTTCAATCTAATGTGTACTGCCATGTGTTGTGGGTCAAACAAACAACAAAGACACATCTATAGCTGTGTGATGTGTGATTGTGGATCAAACCTAAATCGAATAGAGCAATATTACTGTAGAACTGCAGAATGCCCAAACATAGAAACTGCTTATATAAGTTATATATATAATCATAAAAATAAATTAAATAAGCAATTCCCACAAAATGGAAATTACATTCAACAAGAAGCGAATAGTAGACTTTTTGGACTGACTCCATAATTGATTAAATCCCACAGAAACCAATGTATAAACCCAAAAAAACAAACGTGTTTACAGTCTGCTTGAGCTTTCTTTGACAGCTTTATTGGGATTTAGTCTAATTAATTTGTATCTGCAGCAAAATGTGCATAAAATCCTGATTGACAAGACGTGGATATAATAAGTCAAATCTGCCTACAGACTACAGGCTGTGGAAGGTGAGCATCCTAAATCAACAGCTCTTGATTGTCCAGTGTTGAAACCAGGTAGGGACTTCGAGAAGCTTCTGAGGACATCTTCAACTACTCAGAGCCGTTCTTTTGCTTCTGACGTTAACTATGTTTTGTAAAACAGCTTAAAAAGTCCACATGTCCATTATGACTCACTCTTAGGGTACATTTTACAAAAAACAGCTAGAGCAGAGCATAGGCATCTGTATTTGTATTGTCCAATTTTCACATTGTCTGCAAAGAACCAAAGCTGTTCTTGACTAAAAGATGAGCTATTGAAACTATATACCATACTGTTGCATACCATATTAGTGATTCTAGATTGAATGTATTTTCAAGGCAGTCCTATTCTTTGGAACATGTTCGGTGGGCAATTTCTTATGACAATTTTACACCCAAATCCAAAATCAACCAGTTTTTGATTATAATAGAAAAAACTAAAAACAGTCTCGCCGTGGCGGTGGTGCAGTGGGTAGATGCTCGCCCTTCAACCGGAGGGTCGGTGGTTCGAGTCCCCGCCCGTGCACACGCTGTTGGGTCCTCCCGTGGACCCACCACCCGCAGGAGGTACCATAAAGGGCTGGTGCAATGTGGATCGGGCTGTGGTCGAAGGCGGGAGTTCCCCGCTTAGACTGCTGCCTCCGCAGAAGGCAATGGATGGATGGAAAAACAGTCTCCGGAACATGTCATTTCCAACAAGTCAAGATCCCGTTGCGTTTAAGAAGTATGAGCAACCCATGTTGAATCTAAACACGTACCAATTGAAACCTTAGAGGACAAATGTTCAGAGGAGCAAAGCATATTGTGTGTCTCTGCATGATGAATACACGTAGCAATTTTTGACTTCATCACTCATAATCTCGCCGAGCAAATCTATCCTTTGCTCCCCATTGTGAGCGGATGACTCGAGCCTCCCAGTGGCAGCTCGTTTGTCATAGTCAACTTTGCCTGGATTTAAAAAAAGCATCACAATACGGCATGTGCCACTGGCAGGTATTGGAGAGAGATGGGCAGAAGCCATATGTGGGAGTGGAGCCACTGGAGCTGTGAGGATCGATGAAGCAAATTAGTCATTTTCACTTTGACTTTGTGCACTGCTGTCACATATTGGGCTCACGCAGATTGGGAGGAAATAAATAACCTGTGTATTCATCAGTAGGGACTTGTCATGATGCTAAAATCTCAAACTCAATGGAGGTACTCAGTCAATCAGCAAACAGCTGCATTTTAATATAAACTTACAATTGCACGCCAGTTTAAAGATTTATAGTGCTACTGAATCTTTTGTATTGGCTTGGTAATAATACTGGTAAATTCAGTATTACCTCTTGTATTAGTTAGTATCTTAGTGTCAATATGTGGTCCCCTTCGAATTATATGGTTCTATCTTACAAAATTGAGTTATTTACATATTCCTATATTTGGATACCTGATCTTTATTATAGCAAGTGTTTTGTTGACTTTTCTTCATTGTTGAGATTTTTATAGGCTATGTAAAAATATAAAGTTTTTAATATCAAGCCTGGACTTTTTAAAGTGGATTCACTCAAAAGTAGTCAGGACGCAGATACCTTATAACTCAAAGGGGACGATTTGGTGTATGGGTTAAATTTATGGCTCAGCTGGTGTGAATGTACATTGACTTTATTGGGGTTTTTTTCGGGGTGAGTTCCTGAATTCTATTTATTTTTTATTTTTTTTTGTAACAAAATGTGTGTAGTAAAAGCTCAGCATGCTATTTCCACTCTATTGGATGCCCCTATAGTATGTTTACTACCTTTATTACTGCCTTCAAAATTTGAAACACATAGCCTGGTAAATTGTTTAGATTTCATTTTCACACAGGAGAACGGTGGAGAACGATCGATCTAACTTGGGTGTAATTAAGGACAGCGCCATTGGGAAACAAATAAAGCTTCCTTTTAGGTTTCAAACGAGATGAGGTTTTACCAATATGTAGAAAAGAAATTCGACTGTTTAAGAAGACATCCTATCGAGCCAGCTGAGATGAAAAGGCTTTGATAAAATGTGGCATTTACTTGAGTTGCCACGGTAACTTCCGGAAATAACTTTCTAAACTGCAAAACCTGATTATTTTGACATCCATATTGCGTTTTTACCCGTGCTGTGTGAATATGCAAAATTACATTTCATAGTTTTAGCTAAGGTTTTAAAGCATATCCAACAGCAAAATCCAATCATATGTGCAGCAGCATAATCTATAGGTTCAGTTATCTGCATTCACTATTCCTCAACAATCCTCAGTGGATCAGGAGACAGCAATAGCATAAACACCCACACCATCACAAATATATTGCTAGAAAGCTACATATAAAGGAGTTTTGGATTAGTGGTTAAAATTTGCGCAGAGTCAAGTTTCTGTAAGTGTATTTATGTAATTGTTAGTCACCTTCATTATTATTAATATATATATGGAAGTGACAATAAGCTTGTCTTAACTGACACAGCTATTACTGAGGCTTAGTCCACACGGAGACAAAACTGGTAACATTTTCTCTCGTAAAGGCGTCATCGTTTTAGGGTTCACGCAGCAGCACTGAAACGCTGTAGTGTGTATGCCCGGCCTGCTGGTGGCGCCGTGACACTTCCGGGAAAACACCGGGCAACTCCATGTTTGCTGTTATAGTCAGAGTGCAGTGGGTTATAAGGCTCCAAAAATGCCGGCTCCGTAAAGCCTAAACGATAAAATACCTTATTGGATATGGTTAAAAACGACTCTGGGCCTGAATCTTTACTCATTTTTCTGATCAAGGAAATGGGAGAGGCATTTTTTTGTAACAGTCAAATGAAGCTTGAGTATTTTAACTATCTGGACAACCCAATTTTTATTTCATGTGTTAACAGTTAATCCAAGTCTCAATGCGTCCACACTTACTTGACCGGTTTGTTGTCTGCGTCCGGGTCCCTAGCCGACACCACTCCCACGAAGCTGCCGGACGCCGTATCCTCGTGAACCTCGATGATGTAAGGGTTTCTTCCGAACACCGGGGGCTCGTCCACATCCTCCACCGTCACTTTGACCGTGGTGTAGTCTTTGAACTGCAGCCCCGAGATAAACCGGGCGTCTAAGTAGGTATTTCTCACCTCCACTCTGAACTCATAGTCCCGCTTAGTTTCATAATCCAGCCTCTGCAAAAACCAAAATACACTCTTCAGAGCTGAGGACTTTTCCATAAAAAAAATATATATATACTATGCTTGCTTCTCGTTGGAAATTGTTCACTGAAGATGTTCAATTCATTTGTGATGCTTTTATCTTATTCTTATTTTAAATTCAAACTTACAAATCCACTGATCTCTTGAATCTTATAGAAGAAGTACAAAGACAGTGATTTTATATGATCCATTTCACCAGTGTTAGGAGTCTGGATTCACCCCGTGGCCCGAAAGAATGGATGTTAGCAAGGTTCCCGTTTAAGCTTAAATTGTCTGGGTCTCCTTTTGAGAATAAAGTTAGCTGAGGTGAAAGAACTGGGACATGCCTAGTAATCTGCAATCTGCTATGTATACTCAGAAAGTGGCAGATTTCAAACTAGAATGAATATTTGTTTCAATACTGAATGTCTATGTGCATTGACACCTGTGATTACAACAACCAATCAATGACACTGGTATACATTTCTATAGATGTAAAATATTGGCAAATAGTAAGCTTTTATTATTTACAGACTCATCCAAAACAATATGGTGGCTTTTCACTCTCCATTTTGTCACTGCTCACATGTGGAAAACCAAAAAGCACCAGAGGTGGGTAGAGTGGCCAATAATTATACTCAAGTAAGAGTACCGTACTTCAAAATAATGTTCCTCAAATAAAAGTAAAAAGTACTCATTCACATAATTACTCGAGTAAGAGTAAAAAAGAGAAAAAACTACTCAGCGTAAAAAACTGTTTGAGCGTAATGTGGTAATTTTGTGGTAGTGGGAAAAAAGATAATAAACAGATTTTAATATTTTCAAAAGATAAACTAAAAAAATAAATAATTTTTTCAAAAAATCACATTTTTCACAACTATTTTTCATACATTATTTAGCTGCTCCTATAAACACCCAATTACCTGACCTTATTGTAACTCCACTCTAAATAATCAAGTGCTAAGTATGTTTTGTTTTTATTGGAAAATGAAAAGCATAAACTCTTCAGCTTCACTTTCAGGAGCATTTCTCCAACACTACTATACTATGGCAGAGAGTGAAAAAATGTCACTTTTCTCAAGCTGCTTCTGATTGCCTATTCATTTTTAATTAGCGACCTGGCTGCTAGTGCTGCCTGGCTCCGCAATATAAAACACAATGCAGTCTATTAACAAAAAAGTAAATTGACGACATAACTCACGATCGATGAGAAGAAGAACACTGTACCTTCTTGATGATAATCACCCCCTCCTGCGTCAGTTGGTCCGTGATGATGTTGAAGGTGTCATGGCCGCCCACTATGGTGTATTCCATCTCGGCGTTTCGACCGATGTCCGGGTCGTCGGCTTTGATCCGACCAATGGCACCTCCCACTTCAGTGGACTCATATGCTGTCACCCGAAAGGAATCTGGACAAATATATCACAAAGTTAATCAAAACTAATTAACTTAATGTTTATCTTTTAGCACTGTTTTATTGATATATATATTACACTGGTAAGCTTGAAGTATTGGTATTGTATTTTTTCTGTGTCTGTAGTACATGCCAACACTTTACAACTACCCTTTTATTGAACTAAGATGAGCTTACATATATCATGTCAACCCTAGAGCTAAACCCTATAATACAATGCAGATCAACTGAGAAAAAATTCAGAACTAAATAAGGCCAAAACAATAACATATACCATAACTATACCAAGACAATGCCAGATCTAAACCAGGTCTAAACACAGGTCTAATTAGTGGTGCACCTATCAAAAAAAGCCCCCTTGAATCTGCATAAAATACAAAAGACTTTGACTACTACTAGAAAAAGCTTGTGTACCACCCGGGGATACATGTACAATAGTTTGAGAACCAGTACCTTACAATGCATTACATTTAAATCATCAAACCATAGTCTATAAATCTATAATGATATATGATATATAACTATTTACCATGCAAACGATTGATACATTGACTGTAAATGCAGCATTTGTTGGGCACCTGATAATGCATTATATTCAATCATCAAACCCAGGACTAAAATAAATCTAATAATCATTGGAAAAGGTAACTATACTCACGGTTTGCAAATCGTGGTGGACTGTCATTGACATCCGTGAGTGTGATGCTGACTGTAGTGGTCCCAGACAGCCCCCCCATCTGTCCGGCCATGTCTTTGGCCTGAATCACCACCTGGTAGTTCTCCTTCACCTCCCTGTCCATCCCGGGGAGGGCCGTCTTAATGGTGCCTGGAAATAGAGGATTATATTCACCACTGTTACCCAAATGAAGCCAAATTGCACATTGGGAAATGCATTTGCTGTCCTATCGAATGTTTAATTTGTATGAGATCAATGGCTCTTATTCATTCGGCACGTCTTGTTTGGAAGGTAAAAAGCCTTAGTGATTATATTGATCATCTCATTCAGGGGCTTGGAACAAATGCAAACAACAAACTTTGACTAAAAGACATAATGTTCATTATATGGGTCTTCTAAACTTAGCGAATTTGACGTGGACCACTTTTGTAAAACAGAATGTTGTCCTGTTTAACATATCCGGCTCGTAGGTTTGCCAACAACTTAAAAGCTAACTCCAGAGATGACAGTTTTGAGGCATCTGGTTCCATTTTTAACACTTGTGGTTAGATCCTATACTGCTAGTTAAATCTAATCTAACACAACCAGAATGTGTCTAGATGCTATACTGCAAAAGGCCTCAAGGACACCCTGGACAATGGCCACATAGGTGTAGGTTTATCAAATATATGACAAAGTATCACAATGTATAATAATACAATAGGTTCGGATTTAAATAGTGCCTTTGAAACACCTAGAGTGCTTTCCAACAGAGTCCATTCTTCATTCACTCCACAGTCACACTAAGGTATTAGTAAGTTAAATATGGCCCGTTTTCCAGTGGCACTACTCAGCTCTCAGCTGTACTTGGCTCTACTCTACACAGTTTACTTTCCATTACAAAAGAGTACTTCACGTCCTGCATAGTTGTGGGTTGGACATCATACCACACAGCCAATGACTCGTCTAGTGCCCACAGACTAGCCAGCCAGTAGGTGGCAATCTGTAACACCTAATGAAAAAGCATTAAAACCGAGTAGTGTTAAGTCAAGTAGGGCTAGGTACTGATGGAAAAGGGACATATTGTAGCTGAAGTAGCTTTAAGGCAGGGGTGTACACACTTTTTTTACTGAGGGCCACATTGTCAACAATGAATACCAAGGAGGGCCACTCTCTGATGTGACCGACCTCACTTCACCAAAAGTCCCCTTTGGTTGTATGTGTTTTCTGGACACATATGTCCAGCAGTTTGTTCACTTTGTGTCCCTCCACACAGAGAAGTGGACAGAGATCTTGTAACACAATCAATGCTTTCTTTTAGTTGGATTATCTAAAGTCAGAGGCAGTAAAAAGACAATTTGGGCCAATTGAGAGGTAAGCCTGAGGGCCACAAAAATTTTCTCTGCGGGCCGCATTTGGCCCCCGGGCCATAGTTTGGACACCCCTGCTTTAAGGTATAATACTAATCTGGAAGCCATACCATGCAGGTTGGGGGAAGTGACTTGCTCATGTTCACAATGAAAGTATAGACTGTGTGGCAACGTTATATATCCCTTACATAGTTTTATTGAAACACACAAGTGCCTAAATACTAAATTGCATTTTGTATCACCTTTCCCCAATAAAATTAACAGAATATCCAGAAATTGTGTTCCAATTAAATATTGTTCTGTTCTCCCGTAATGCATCAGATCTCTCAGTGTTTACCAGATCAGTGCATTAGTAAACAACGGCACATAGAGCAGGTGTCATCTTTGATGCCTGTTTAGTTCCTGTTAACACACGACTAAACTACGTGTGATTTCCTTTTTACGGTCTTAGCTGTTAGTTCCTCCCATGAGACTCACCGTTTTCTGAATCCACAGAGAAATAGGGCTGTCCCTGTAGAATGCTGTACACCAGTTTGGCGCTGTTCCCGTATGTTTGATCATCAGCATCAGTGGCAGTGATAGTGACAACAGATGTACCTAAGGAGAAGAGAAAGAACAGGCAAAGTCAATTTAAATGCTCGAATGAGGTTAGACAACTCAACACTTTCATTTGCCTCCTGCCTGTCTTTAGATTAGAAAATAGTGTTAATTAGGATCAAGCTGCAATTGGATACATCCTTAAAAAAGGCCTGAATGTAGTTCTCACAAGTTGTAGTAACATCTTCATGTGAATGTGAATGTGATGGGATAATTTTTTTCCCAGGAAAGTTTGGTCAATTTCTTTTATAATTATGGTTTTCATATTTTTTAGTTCTGTTGCTAGTATATTCATTTCACATTCACTTTGCACACCTGTTTTGAATTATTTTTTTATCATAATACATTTCCTCTAGTGGTCAGCTACAACAAATCTATGATGATGAAGATGAAAAAGTGAACTAATTTAAGGACTTATACAGAAGCTAAAATGATGTTTATATATATATATATATATATATTTTGGATGCTATAACAGTTATGAATATCATATAATTTCTGTCAAATCTGGCAAGAATTCAATCACTGAAAATATATTCTTTCTTTTTTTTTTGGCTGACATGGTTACTAACAGTCCAGCTCGTAATAGAAAACCTTCACATACTTGCAGTGAAGGGCTATGTTGCTAATTCTTTCAGTTGTATTCATGGTAGTCTCTGCGTGTTTGAAACACTCTTAATATTTAATCCTTTATTATTTCCACTGAGTATATTTTAAATTGGAAGGTTAGCACTTTCTTTGATCTGCTCCCGTCTTAAGATTACATCAGCCTTTCACTAAGTCTATATGGATTTTGGCTGCTTTTTGAACTTAGGCACGTGGCGGATTTGGAACAATGAATGCCCCAACAATGTTGGTTTTCATTATTAGCTGTTTTGAATCACAACTAATGGCATAATGCTAACATGGTCCCTCAAGTCACTAATTTTCCAAACATCCACATCTCTTGTATGCGTCATCCCATTGTAATGTAAATTTCACCTATCATCTCTGACCTCTGTGAGCAGCTGTAAAACCAGATATTGCATAACTAAGAGCTTTTATTGGAGTGCCACTGATGGACAGTGTGGTTAAGTGCATTGTACGTTGACCTATGGCGCCAGCAAAACATCGCCTTTTGCCTCTCTGCTGCGGTCTGGCAAGGTCTGGCTTGCTCATATTAAAGTCGAATAAAGCAATAAATAATACCCCTCACGTCAGAATCACCTCCACAACCGAGCACAAGTAGGTAAGCATATGTGGACTGTCCTTGGAGGCTGCAGAAGTTGGCACATTTTTTTTTTTAAGCTGTCAAATCTACAAGGTGTTTATACATGAAATAGTTGAAGTAGGGGCGGCAGTGGCGCAGTGGGTAGGCGCTCGCCCTTCAGCCAGAGGGTCGGTGGTTCGAGTCCCTGTCCGAGCGCACACTGTCGTTGTGTCCCTGGGCAAGACACTTAAC
>JAVQKC010053466.1:0-32740 GCA_036025475.1 Philypnodon macrostomus | reverse complement strand
CAGTTGTTTGACACTTTTTTGTTAAGTACATATTTCCACGTGTTAATTCATAGTTTTGATGCCTTCAGTGTGACTATACAATGTCAATAGTCATGAAAAGTAAGGAAACTCATTGAATGAGAAGGTGTGTCCAAACATGTGGTCTGTACTGTAATTCAATTAAGACAAAGAAAATAAATAATTTGGGTTAGCCGCTGTGCATGTGTACAGGCTAGGTTCTCCACTCGGTAAACAGAGCATGTTTTATCAACAGTGTTTGTTAATTGAGAATGTATTTAACTAAAATGTATGCATTGTCTTGACATTTATAAACACAATGTTGTCTTCTGTCCTGAAAACTTTTTTGATTTGTTCAAATATTCATGAGTCTATGAGCGAGGAATGTGAACAAGAAAAACCTGTTTGACAGTGTTGGTAGACTGAGGAGTGATGCTACAACACCTATGCTCATGGGAATGCTGCTGATCTGGGACCACAGAAAGTGCTTGAACCAGTAAGACAGCTGCTGGTACACAAACTACACAATGTTGCAGTTTACACAGTTATTACAGACCGGATGCAAATGACGGACATGTTTTTTTTACCTAGTTTGACGAGCACCTCCCTTTCCAGATCAGCGACCTGCTTTGTGGCCTCGTCTAGGGAGCAGCAGAGAGTCATTTTGGGCCGGAGCAGTTCCAGAGTATCACTGATCATATAGTCAATGTCGATGGGGAACGGGTGATCTTTGGTCCAAACATCCAGACTCTTTTTCCACCAGATGTACCTCTGAACACAGACAGATAGACACATAGAATAGAGACAACATTAGTCACAGCCATCCATACTGAAGCTCCAGGATGTGGTCAGGGGTTAAAAGCAATGTAGTAAAAAGAAAAGATGGATCATGGCACCACCTAGTGGAAGAATTAAGACATTATGTATCTTAGAAGTACTTAATGGCTTAATATTTTATTATCAATAGCCCATAGAAATTATGTTTTACATGTGCCACATATTTTATAATTGAATACACCAATAACACTAACTATTAGACAATATGAAAATAAAACATTTACATGTAAAATTTACATACATGTTTCAAAATTATGTGATTAAAAAAGTCATACCTGGAAATAGATGAGGAAACAATCCAGCTTCTTTTTGCTGGAGCCTCGATCAAAGTACTGGCCACATGTATCGAGCAAAGTGCAAACAATGCGGATGCGGAATAAGTGCTCTGGGGGGTCCAATGGACTGGGGGTGCCATCCTGATTTACTCCAAAGCAAATAAAGGAAAACAGGGTACGGAAAATGACAGCAGACTCCACCATGCGGTAGTTATAGAGTTCACCAAGAAACTTGGCACTACTAATGCGGCGCTGGTTGAACTTTGGCTGATTGACCTAAAAGAGCACAATGTTTCAAGGAATATTAACTGTAGTGCCATGCTTTATTACCCTGATGCTACAAGATGCTAGTTTTGACTTTACCTCCATTCCCAGTCGGATGTCCTCAAGCACTCCGTCCACAACATGAATGCCCACATCTTCTTGATAAGCCACAAGACCAGCCAGTAGATTGGCCACACAGTGGATACTGTTGTACTTGACATTCCAGATATTGACCATGCAGCAGATCAGGTAGCTCTTGACTTCAGCGTCCTGCCAGGACAGCTTTCGCATCTGCCTCAGGACCTTCTCTGTTGTGACCTTGGACAAATCTTTGTAGAGTAGTTTGCGGATATATTCCTGCAGTGGGGGCCTCTTTTTCTTTACTGCTTTCTCTATTGGAGGGGGGTTGCAGTAGTAGTATGCATTCTCCACCATGGTTATGTAACGGGCATCCAAATGCTGAGCTTGCTTTTTGCGCATCATTTGTTCCTAAAAGGAGTGTTTATATTTTAAAATGGTTCAATAGAGCTGTAATAACCAGAGTGAAGTTTTTTACTTAACATCAAAAACATTCATTAAAAAAAAAAAAAAAACCTAAGCTTGCATGCGCTCTACACATTGTAACCTCCGTCAGGTATTGTTTTCGGTAGCGTTGGTGTGTGTTAGCAACTGAAAACAACTGAATGGACATTGGTTGATGTGTCAAAGTGCCTCTTCTCTCCCACCCCTCCGGGCTTGTGAAATCTGACACCTCTGGCCTGTGGTAAAGTCATAGCACGCCTCTGGCATGTGGTAAAGTCACAGCAGGGGAAGACAGCCTGTCCTGTTGTTAGTCTAATGCAAAAAATTATACTTTAAAAACACCAGTGTGTTGACGAACTGCAGGCCAACAAAAAAGCTTGGTAGGATTTAGAGACACAAGAGTAGTCCCTTTGCAGGTACAAAATGTGCATATAGGGGAAAATACTTTCTAGGTTTAGTCATTTTAAACATCACACAATGAGTACAGCTTTGCAGTCAATGAGGGACACGTTTGCTCAGTAGTGAAGTGTGTGTTTGCTGCCAGAACACCCAGTTGCATTTCTGACTATTTGACAAATACATTGAAGACCCCCAACCAAATATACCAACTTGAACATTTTAACATTTAAGAAACTACAGGTTATTTAGGTTATTTGTTTTTACTCATTTTACTGTACTGTGTACCAAAATAGTAATAAAAAGTGAATACCAACCAGCAGGACACTAGTGCGCAGGTGAGAGTCCGGTGACCTGAAGAGAAACCGGCCACAAGTCTCCAGCAGAGTGCAGGCCATTTCAATGTGGTGATGAGTGAAATCAGAAAGCAACATCTGTTGAAAAACAAATTAAATTGAACTGTAACTGGCAACACAAATAATAGTGGAAAAACATTATTCTTATTTATTTTCAAAATGTTCACGCACCTTAAGGCAATGAAGTGTGTCTGTTTTTGAAAACATCTTGAACTTGGCCAGCTCTCCAATGAATCTGACAGTTTTATTTTTGGTTTCAATATTTATCTGGTCCTTTTTTCTAATCTAAAACCACAAGCATAATTATTGAAATAGCCATTAAAAGCATACTGTAAAGTACAAGTCCTTGAAAATAAATGTGTAAACCATTCAAATTACTTACATGAAACCTAAAGTCACCCTTAAGCATGGAGCAAAGGTCCTCAGCTACATCTGACATACAGGGATGAAGCGTGGCCACCAAACGAGAGTAAAAGGGGAGTAGATCTAGCCTGAAAGAAAAAAAGATTACATTACAGAGCAAATGTAAAGTCATACATTGCTGTTAGCATAACATATGTGAAACACAATACCTCTGCCTTGGGACAGTGAATAGCGCTCGAACAAGTTTCCTCCTGTTGGATTTGGTGTTCATGTTCATGCAGAAGTCCATTGCAGCCTAAACACAAAGGTATCAGAGCTTGTACTTTTACAGATTATAACTGTGAAACTAAGAGGCTTCAGGATAATACAGTATGTCACCTTATCTATCAGGTCCCTGTTCACACAGTTGGGAAGCTGTTGGATAAAGGCATCTACAATAAGCTTTAAGTGGGAGCCAGTGTTAGCCTCCTCATCCTCTTGGTCTAAAGATGAGCAAAAAAAATCCTTTTACTAATCCACTAACATCAACCACTTTATGCAATACAAAAATCCTGCTGTATTATAATAAAAATGGAAACTTTCAAACCTTGTTCATCCAGTAGTTTTTTGGCCAGTTCTTCATTTTCTGCTTCCTCTGGCCCCTCTAACTCCAAAGGTTCATCAGTAATATCCAGAGCCTCTAGCTCTAGCTCCAGCTCCTCTGCTGTGGTGGCCTCCTTTGCCTCTCTGCCATCTGAAGCAAAGAGTAACAGTGAAGTGATATTAAACTGTTTTTTCGCATCTTGTTGAGATCTTGAGAATTTAACTATGAAATGTACCTTTGGCATCGTCCTTGTCTTTTCCCTGGTTGGTTTTTTCATTATCTTTGAAAAGAATGGCAGGAACAAATGCCTTTAGATCCACCAAGTTCTCATAAAAGTTACGAGCATCTTCATCCTCCCAGATTCCTCCCTCTAAGTCATACTCTCCAGGCTTCCCAGGGGTAAAAATGTCAATGCCCGGTCCATGCTCTGAGAGAACAGAAACAATGTTTTTTGTTAACTTATTGTAGGTATTATGAGGAAACTCATAACTCCTAACTAGGGTACTATTCTTACCTTCTTGCACTGTCTTGTCTTGAGGCAGGTCTGGCATGTTTTCATCAAGAAGATCAGCTAAAGACTGAGTGTTAGCCAACAGTTTTTGGTAGGAAGTAGCAAACTCTTCATACTGCTTGTGCCGGTCCTCACTCAGTTCTCCTTTGGAATGTAGAATCCGTCTAAAAAAAACAAAATATTTAATTATGATGTTGAGCTCACACAGGCTTTTGTCTGTAAGATTAAGTTTCGATACTCACCTGTTCTGTCTCTCTATGTTCTGCAGCTCTCTGTGGTCCTTTTTCAGGTGTTTGGCAAGTGATGTGAAGTACTCTCGTAGATGATTCTGAAAAGGCTGCTGTTTTTCTGAGCTGATTATCTCACTTGGAGGAAATGTCAAGCCATACTTGTCAGCAGCCATTTTAACCTTGCGAGGCACCAGACCGGCAATGTCATCTCCACAGTGTTTACAGAAGCTGATGACCACCGACACATGAGTGTGAGTCTCACGGTCAATGTTGATGATGTTTTTCAATTGCTCATATATTAGCAAGAGGCCTTCCTTATCAGTAAACAGTCCGACAATGGTAAGCTCTGCAATAAAGCGCAGGTCTGTACGCAGCTTACTGACATTAGGAGTCTTATCCTCTTTTCTTGCTTCAAAGTGCTTCTTCCAAGCTTGCAACAGTAATGGAGCAAACTCTGCATAGCGTTGGTGAAACAGAGAACATAAATGGACAGAACAACCCACGTCAGAAATCTTAAGTTTTGCCTCCACAACAGAGCTCACAGCTTCTCCAATATATTTACTGAGGTTGAGAGAGGCAAAGTCATTTGAGAGTGAGTCACGTTGCTGTTCAGTAAGTGTGCGCAGCTTTTTAACAAAAGCAGTGTTCTTTTTAAGGCTAGAATCCAGACGGCTGAAGAAGGCTTCTTCGGGACGTCCCTCTTGGGCATTCTGATTTTTGATGCGCAGCTCCTTCCTGCACTGATGCCGCTCCCAGGCCTCCTGGTGGAGCTGGTGACACTCCTCTTTTTCCCTGTGAGAATGAGACAAATGTATAATAGCTGAGTGCCTCGTTCTGGTTAAGAGTAAATAACTGCATTTATATTAGTTCTGTAACTTACTTCAAAAGGACTGCCTCCTCCTCACGTTGTCTTTTATTCTCTTCTTCCTGAAGCTTTTCCTCCTGCTCCTGCTGCTGTCTCTTCTCCTCTTCCTCTCTCTTCCTCAGTTCTTCTTCAGCCTTTTGTTTCTCTTCTTCTTTCTTTTTTCGCTCTTTTTCCTCCTTCTTCTTCTTCTCCTCCTCAAAGCGTTTTCTCTTGTCCTCTTTACCGCTGTCTTTTTTGGTGCTCATTTTGGCCTCTTCCTTTGCTTTATCTCGAGGTGTTGCTCTCCTCTCTCCTTCTCTTTCCTTGTTACTGAAAGAAAACTCTTTCTCGTCCATGTTTCCTAAGTGCTTGCCTTCAGCAGGCATCCTGCGAAATTTAAAAAGAAATACAGTAGACACTTAGTATGTAAAACAACGCATGGTTTGGACCCTGGTTTTAGGAAACAACAAATACATTGTTTAATGATATAAGTAGCAGTAATCAACAGCAGTCGGCTAAAGCCATGCCCACTAGCACGATCATCAGTATTGCGATGGAATGGGGCTTAGAGTGTAAAACAAACCAATGATGGGTAAAATTGATTTGGTAATAAAACACATTTTAACAGTACCATATATTTTAACCTAAAATCAACCTAAAAGTACTACTGTACTGTACTGTACTGAAAATAACTGACAAATGCACGTAATAGATTTATACCGCGCGTTAGCCACAATTCACAATAACCTTGTACAATATAAGCACTCGACCACCGCGAAAACGAGCTCAATAAATAAATAATTTATAAACCCAGAGAGTCAATAAGTTATCAGTTCAGTAGACTGAAACAGACGTTATGTTTATGAAGACACTTTAGCATTAGCTACAACAGCAAAGGCGTTCGAGTAACTGGTGCTAGGCCACTTCCGTAGGCAAACGAAAACAATGTAAACACATGTCTTGACAGCGCCTAAACATGATGTAACTCATAATTATGTATGTAATAATGAATTATGACATTAGAAATTATCGATATTTGCATTGCGTTTGTAATTACAAAGTGTATATTGAATTGATGCAGCGGTTTACCTTCTGTTTGTAGTAAAACAACATCGGTTCAATGAGAAGGACCCCCAGAAATGACAAAAAAATATGCCTGCGTAAAACGTACTGCATATTTTCTTATAAGCTTATTAGATAAGTAGTGGCTTGATATGCATGCATTTTTGTTGGCGAAACATCAGATTATTCATCACAAGTAAATATTTTTGGACCCCACAGATTTGGACAAAACCATTGAGCTATAAATAAGGAGAGAACAGGCAATGTTCATGACATGCTCAGTGTACGGATTGTGGCAGAGCCATAGAGATGAGTTGCGCCACCAGAGGGCCATAATATTTGAACGATGCAGCTTCAAAATATTTCCACTTTAGCACAATTCTCAATTCATTTGAAAGGCAGGAAGTGCTGTTTATAACGCAGTTGATCTCTATGGCTCTGGATTGTGGTTGCAAAATACTACACGCACTTTCTGAGAAAATACAAGACACGTCATTTTGCCATTTGCGTTGATTAAAAGCAAAGTTACAACAACAACAAAAGGCACAGGCTCATACAGCATATACTTTAATTAATTTGGCAATGAATGAGCACAAAAACAAATTACATAAAAATGAATAGTAAGAACTTTGACTTGAGATTGAAATCCTAAAAGGTCAAAATCATCTGGTAATGTTTTTTACTCTATTTCTTTTTGTCTGTGAAATGTATAATGGCACAAAGTGCTAACAAAAACATAACTACTAACCATGTGCTAACAAAAGCAGCATAAGAACATGTGAAATGCTTAAGACCAGAAATGTAGTGTTTGGTTGTACAATGTATAAGATGCACTTATACATGTCTTGTGTGTATTAAAGCTTTCACAGCATTTTTATACAGGAACATCTGGATACAAATCATCCAAAATGAAAGCAATATTCTTGTTACAAATTTCAGTTAGCTAGATATATTAAAAGCAAATATTTGTAAGTAAACTAAAATAAAAAATATATCTATTGCTTCAGTCTTGAGTGTAATTAATCTACATTGTTATATGTAAAATACAAATATTCTAGTCTTGCCTTTCTTTCTTTGAAGGACAAATAGATCATGCTCAAAATGAAGCCAATGTGTAATTGGCAACACCATTCTCAAAACACTGGTGACCAGAAGTGTTATTATTATTAAACCTTTCATTCATTGTCATTCTTAAATAAAATAAAGAAATAAAGAATGCACAACCCTGTATCCAGTCCTGCAGTAGGCATCAAATGGCAGAAGTCTATTTAATTGAATGTCTTTAGTTTCAGCCTAGGGCCTCTGAGCCAGGTGGCTTTTCCCTTCTTCTTGTTCCATCAGCTTTATGTGAGTGTATGAAAGAATACCAGCCAGGGTGCAAAGAATCCCCAGTGCCTAGAAATGACACAGATGTTAAACAAATTCAAATGTACAAGAAGAAAAAATAATGTTTCACTTACTTGGTTGAGTGACAGAGGGTCTTGAAATAGCACATAACCTCCAACCAAAGTAATGCAGAATTTAAAATGTCCAAACATGTTGTACCTTCAACAATGTCAAGAATCATATGAATGCTGAAATGTACACCCAATAGCTAAAATATCTAAAAAAAAGAGTAAAGGATACGTGACAGCTGAGGTGTTTCCGATGATCCAGTAGATGGACAGGTTAACCAGGAATGCCACCACACCGGAGAACAACACAGTCATCTAAACAAGACAATTGTGATACTCTTGCAATGGGAGTCTTTAACCAAAATATCTGATAACGAAAAATTAAGCAGTAAATGATGTGAAATCTCACCAGGGCTGGAAGAGACCAGGGTCCAAATATGCCCCCTTCTCCAGTCAGTGGCTCAAACAATGGAACAATACAGAGCAAAAATCCTGATGACAATGGAGCCTAAAAACATATATCAATTAAATTAAAATTAAGGTTATAAAAATCATATAAAACTATACCAAAATGTGGGTTAAACTGTTGGTTTAGAATGTAGTTACTGCTACTCTTTATTTTCTATAATATATACATTTCTTGTTGTGAACACCTGAATTATGAATGAATAAACAATGGCACATGTAATAAATTTGCTCATAGAACATCGCCTATATAAACACTTCTTAAGTCAAGACATACAGTATAATAGCAGGAGTACACACTTTGCAACGTCATCAGTCATCAAAACGCAACTATTATATTTCTAGGCCGATCAGGGAACCTTTTTATATGTGCGTGTGTGTAAATCGTACCTGATAATACAAAAGCTGCATGGAGTTCACCTGAAGCTCGTGCTGTTTAGCTCCCACCCACTAAAAGAGAAGATAGTCACATAATTATACTAGTTTTAGTTGAACTGTTCAACACCAAGATGCAGACTTAGGCTACTTACCACTTGGTACAGTGAGGTCACCAGGACACCCAGAGATGCAAACACTGTCCCAAGCAGGTTGAACCTCACATCATAGTAAGAATTCAATATTACACCTAATGTTATTGGCACCTACAAATGCAGACAGATTTAATGAGAGAAACAAGAATTAAACCTCTTGCTTATATACTGCAGATAAAATGAAGGACTATACAAACCAGCGTCAGTTTTATCTTGGTGGAGAAGGTCTTCTTGTAGTAGGTGGTCTGAATGAGGATGATTACAGGTGTGGTCATTGTCTTAGCCAGCTGGTATGTTCCTATTGAGTTGTTTTGCAGGGAAAGATTGGTAAAGGCCACAAAGCCACAAAAGCTTAAAGCCAACCACACAATCCTGCGAACTGGGAGGCTTTTTGGAGAGAAAATATCCATTTTCTGACAGATGTAGAGTCCCAGCCAAGTCACAATAAAATGAACCAGAGTCAAAGTCATGTTAGGGAAGCCATAATGGACATAAATCCACTTGTTGATAAAGACAATGCAGATGGAGGAGAGCAAGTTGACCAACAGGCCAGTAATAATTCGCCGATTGGCTGAGATATTGAGCATCGTTTCAGACATGGTTCTTTGAGTTTCCCAGTTAGTCTTGCCTTTGCTGATGTGTGGTCATGCTTCAAAAACAAAAAGGGTACAATATTCAAAACACAAGTGCAAATGTAAACATCTTCATTTGGGGTGGTCGTGTCTCTGGGCAAGACACTTAACCCACATTCCCTATGTATGAACGTGGTTGTGTGATTGGCATTTAGTGGTGGTTGGAAAAGCACACAGTCTCTGTCAATGTCCCCTAGGGCAGGTGTGGCTACAGATGTAGTTTACCACCACCAGCATGTGACTGTGGAGTGACTGAATAATAGACTTAATTGTAAAGGGCTTTGGATATCTTGAAAGGCGCTATATAAGTGTAAGCCATTATTAATATTATTGTTCATTGTATTTGTGGCGTCAGCCTATATAAAAACATCAACAGAACGCATGTGAATGAGAAGAGGTCAGATTATTTAAAGGGGTATTGTAATGACATAACAAACGTATTGTTGAGTTATTAAACACACATGGGGTAAAGGTTTTTACATGAAGAATTTTTGTCAGAAAACAAAGAGGTCAGTTTAACACTACAAGACAAGGTACTACTGTGCCATGTCGGCTTCTCAATGGGTTCGATTGTCTGTCTTTGCCACGCAACATGAAAACTTTACCTGGGGTCTCCCCTGGAGTCCCTTTGCACCTCTTAAGTCTTCAGCCTTTCTCCCATTCACCAAATCTGGGGGTTATCTGTGCAACTTGGTAACTGTCCTACAGCTGGCACATCCGAATTGTCCGGGGACAGAAAACTCTTCAATATTGTCCCGAACTTCACGCTTGCTCTGGAGCCGTTTAGGGATCCCGGTGTGTTCCGGTTTGTTTTCTCGGCTACTGCTGACGTTTGTACGTTTGTTGCAACAGCGACCCCTGGTGTATCTGCAAAATACCTCAATGTCTTCGGATGATTTAGACGTAATCAGACTCAATTAATCAAACACATTAAAAGGACAATGGTCCTTAAAAACAATGGTTTGAAAGGCAATTGTCAAAAATACACGGAAGAGTTAACTACTGTACGATAGGACAAGGAGCTAAAGGACGTCTATGCAGGTTCGCACATTCCACACGCGGTCCACGCGATGGCGCAGAAACACTTAAACCCATGAAAAGAGTTTCTTAAAAATCAACACGAAGAAGTCAGCGGTCAAACCTCGTGAAGCGGGAATTGGCACATTCACAGCCACAATGGACTGGTAAATGTTTAAATGAGTACAAAATGCAATAAATAGTTTGCCTTTAAATGTATTAACTTGGTCTCTATCTGTATATGACACCTTCCGACTATTCCGTGTGCGATTTCGTGCTTGGGCTAACTATGCTAATGCTGCTGCTAAACTCTTGCTAATTATTTGTTTACATGTCTAGTATGAAATTATCAGGATGCTTTGGTGATATCATTGACCGGATCAGTTGTCTTTCTGATGTGTAATTTTATATTCCTAATGAAGATACTAATCATTTGAGGACATAATTTATAAACGACACCGGCTATTCGTTTTAATAAGTACACTTAGTCAATTATAGTAGCTAATAGTTTAATATATTTGCTTTCAGGGGACAGAATGAGCTGCCTTCTCCAGTGGTCCGAGATGATGAAGTGACTGTTGCTGCCCGCAGAAGAAGAAAAAAGGTGGCTTGTATCCTTCGTTTAAAAGTTGTTTATTAATAATGAATACAAAAAAATATTGGATACAAAAATAAATCATCTTACATGATTTGCTTTTCTCACAGATGAATACAACCATTAAATGTCATAGGTGCTGTACAGATGTGTTCCTAAAGGATTAAACTGGAATTAACTATCAGGATTAAGTAGTTGTAGTTGTTATATCTTCCTTAATGGTTGTTTAGTCCCATCACCTGGCAGTCCTATTGCTTCAACAGTAACACCAGCTCGACCACTTCTGAAGAATACACCAGCTTCATTGTTTAGGCAGGCTGGTAATTTCAAATCATATGTTTTGTTTGAACCCACTATTGGTGACTTAATAATTACTTTACATCTTCTCTTAGTAACACCTAGGGTTCCAGATGTTTCCTCTATTTTAGCTCCTGGCGGCCGCACACTGCGATATGCGCCCACACCCAGAGGCTCCCTCAGCGGTCTGGTAAGACAAGACAAACACACGTATTTTTCACAAACAAAAGGCGATGACATTGACCTAAATGTTTCTTGGCTGAATTTTAAGAACCTGGATGATAGTGATTGGACCAACAGCATGTACACGTCCCCAGTGTCAGGACTGGAAAACACCAGCTTCTTTACTGATGACATTACAAATCTCAGCTCTGCTTTACTAAAGGAGGACGACCCCGGAGAGGCTGGTAAATGCAACATACAATCTGTGTTGTTACGTGATTTTTGCTTCTTTTGTGACTATATTATATTATATTTTTATTTTTGTATATTTTATTTTTAGCCGCTGCCAACTTATTTCCGGATTTCCTGGCCTCCTTTCAGAAACACTCTTTATCTGCTGTTTTTGAACTATTGGAGGATTATCAAACACTCTGTCAGGAAAAGGTACTTTTCTTTGACATACTTTGTGATAGTTGTTACTTAAACAAGTAAAATTATATATTTACTTGTTTTTTCAAGGTGGAAGTGCTGCAGTCTGTGGTACTCCGAGCTGGTCAGAACAGTAAAACAGCAGGTGTGAGGTGGCTGCTACAACAGGAGAGTTGCTCCTGGAGGCTTATAAACTCATTATACAGGTACTTTTAATATGGTAAAATCACTCAAGTAATTTTATTATCAATGTTATATATTTGGCGGTTTTCACCAGGGATCGAGTCCAGTTGGCAATGGAAGATGAAATCATGATGGATCTTGGTGTAAGTAACATTTTTGTGACTGCACCATGCAGATTGTCATGACACATGTAGCAATGTTATTGCATCTACATGTGTAAAATAATAAAGGTGTATTTTTAGGTTCCCAGTGAGAGTGAAAAAGTCGTAGTGGAGCAGCTATTTCAACGAGATTCTGTCATACGACAAAGTCAGGTAAAGATGACTAATTCAAGTTAATATTTTGTAATTACACAAATTAAATATTCAAATGAGTGGAGATGCTGTGGTGCTTACCTATATAAACTGTTGAAATCAAAATTCTTTAAAATGTATATAACTGTTTTTCAGTGTATGTCTCTTTGTTGCAGCTTGTTGTTGATTGGTTAGAAAGCATTGCCAAAGATCTGATTGGAGACTTTTCTGATAATATTGAGTACTACGCCAAGAATGTTTGCTGGTAATTTTTTGGTGTTAAAAAAAAAACATAAAAATGACACAAATGTATCACTGAAAACTACAGTAAACTTGTGTGTTTTGACATACCAGGGAAAACACACTCCATGCACTGAAGATGAGGAGGAAGAGCGGTGCTTCCTTTACGGTTCCTCTTGTCACTGAGCTTGTAAGGCATGAGACGGCATTATCAAATGAACCCAAACATCTTTTTTCTATACATAATATATTGTCTGTGTTCTCAGGACCCAGACGCTCCTTTTCGGCAGCAGCGCCCTCTTGCTGACCTGGACAGAGAAGATGATGCTCGACTGCTGAAGAATTTGTTCACCCTCATCAGAGCAGGAATGACAGAGGAGGTAAGATAATGGAGGTTTCAGTTACCTGCCTAAAGGCATAGACAAAATTCACCCACGTTTATGATGATTTCACCTGTGTGTTAGGCTCAGAGGTTGTGTAAACGTTGTGGTCAAGCCTGGCGAGCAGCAACTTTAGAAGGCTGGAAACTCTATCATGATCCAAACCTCACCTCAGGTATTGTATGCTGATGACAAATTCGATTGTTTAACTTCTTAGTGGATATGATGAAAATCCTATGAGCTCTGTTTGCTGTTTCTAGTTAATCTAGAGCTCCAACCTGTTGAAGGAAACCCCCAAAGAGGAATCTGGAAGACATGTTGCTGGAGGATGGCTGAAGAGGTAATACACATCACATGCACACACTACAATCCCATTACTGAAATCCACAACCTTGTAATATTTAGCTTGTATTATTTTATGCACCAAATATGGTAAATTGTCATACTGGGATGCCATTCAAACCATGTACTGTATAAGGAGAAAAATGGGATTGATCCAAAAGGAAATCAATAAAGATTCTATCTAATCTATGTAAATTATTGCTTAAACCACAATAAAACTATGTACTCTCCACAGAGCTGTTACGTAATTCTTTTTTTTTTTTACGATAGGAACAGATAAACCGTTATGAGAAAGCAATCTACGCCAGCTTAAGTGGAAATCTGAAACCGGTAATGATGTGTTTTTATTTCTATGAATATTGTTTTAATATTAATAGAAGGATTCACTAATATCTCTTTGATTTGTAGCTCCTGGCAGTTTGCGAATCATGGGAAGACTATGTGTGGGCATATTTTAGAGTGATGGTCGACTCTTTAGTTGAAAAGGACTTGATGTCATCAGGCATGGCACATCAGGAAGTGGAAACACTGCCCAGAGAATACCTAGAGGCCAAGTATGTCACACTGACCAACAGTGGATTTTATTTGTACTGTTTTACTGTATATAAAGCTTAAGCCACTAAAATGTATGGGTTCATTTATTTAAGTGTTTTTAATTTGTGTCTCTAGCTGGACAATGGAAAAGGTATTTGAAGAACTTCAAGCCTCAGAGTCCAAGGTAAATATACATTAAACTTTTATCTTTTAAAAGAAAACTTGAACATGACTAAACTGTTGTTGTATTTCAGAGAGTTCTGGAGGAGACCCAAGAACATTACCACATTATTCAGAAGTTTATCATCCTTGGAGATTTAGATGGTTGGACACAATAATATTTACCATTGGCTCACGTCTGACTGAAATGCTTTAACATGCTTTTAAAATGTCTTCTCCAGGTCTTTTGGATGAGTTCTCTGATTGGCTGACAGCAGCTAAGCCCCTCCCTTCTCATCTGCTGCGTTTTATGACTCATGTAATTTTGTTTTTCCGCTCTCTTGGATTGGCACTTAAGGTACAGTGCAAAATAATAAAATGTTTATGCTGTTCTAAACCATAGAAAAATTAACCCAAACTAATTGTGTCTGAATAATAAGAATAAATACTTTTTTGTTTAACTTATGACACATTCTAATCATATTTACAGGAGGAGGTGTGTGTGAATGTGTTGACAGCATACGTGTCTCTACTGATTCGGGATCAACAAATTGACCTTGTGGCAAGCTATGTTAGCCAGCTCCCATCAGACCTTGCCACTGTTCAGTACGCTTCTTTCTTAGCAACCATTACCCAGCCAGAGCTTCGACCACACTGCCTTGAACTTGCAGCTGAAGCAGGTAAGTAAGACACACTCAAGTAAAAAGCTTATGCCAACAAAACATCATAAAGATGTTTGTCTTCTTAGGCTTGGATGTTACTGCAATTACCAAACTGGTGGTTGAAAATGTAAGAGAGAGAGATGAAACAGAGTTTACTCACCACAGCCAAACACTGGAGACTGGGACTACAAAGGTATACTTATCAATATTAAATCTCCAACAACACAAGAACAAAGGTGACACATTTCTACATTGTACTGGTGTCAATACCAGATAACACTGACTGTGTTTAACAGGAGGACCAAAAGAAGATTGATATTATTGACTGGCTACTGTTTGACCCCGCACACAGAGCGGAGGCTCTAAAGCAGTCCAATGCCATTATGAGGAAGTTCCTGGGTATTGTGAACATTATATACTGCATTTGCGTTTATCAACTGAAAATATAATCTGCATGACTCGTCTCACTTTCTCTTTTGGCTTTAGCTCTGCAGAAGCATGATGCAGCTAAGGCAGTGTTCTCTAAAGTCCCAGAGGATTCAATGAAAAAGATTTACAGCCAGTGGACCGGAGTCAGTGACACCCCTCTGCCGGCTGAGGACGAGAACGCCATAAGAGAGCATCTGTGCATTAGAGCCTATCTGGTCTGTAGAATTCATATAGGTTTTATGTAAGATAAGATACGTTGGTAAATGCATGATACTTTACATTATGTCTCAGTGGGTTTTAAATGCACCTTCATTTATCTTTTTAAACATTTGAATAACTTTTCTACATTAAAGTTTACATATGTTATTTTCACAGGAAGCTCATGAGGCTTTCACAGACTGGTTCAGTCACAGTAGCTCAGCCCCCCAAAAGCCAGCACCTGCCCCTGAAGCCAAATTCACAGAGAGAGTAGCAAATGAGATGAGAGAGAAGGAATACCAGGTATTCAGATATTTTATTAGTGATTTTTAACTGAAATTACATAAACCTGGTGTACACTTCCTTTACATCACATGTTATTTGTAATCACTAAAGACTGCGCTGTCTGCTTGGACCTGCCGTCTGGATGTCCTAACAGAAGATGTGAAAGAAAGAATCTACAATGTTCTGTTGTTTGTTGATGGAGGATGGATGGTCGATAATAGACAGGTTGGTTACCACATTACACACAAAGTAAAAACATTGCTTATTCACCATACTCAATGTGATATTTTTAACTAAATATTGGATTGTCTTTTAGGACCTTGTACAAGATTCAGAGCGCAGCCACCAGATGGCAGCACTGCGGTCTCTTTGCCTTCCTCGTCTGAGTTTTCTGTTGCTCAGTGTTTTGCAAAACTCCTTGAGGCATCAAGAGGCTCTCCAACTTGCTGATATTATCTCATCTGATCAGCATCGCCTTTACCAGGCAAGAATCATAAATAACATGATTGAGTCTAATAATATTTCTCTGACAAATGTTGATATTTTACTTTTCTCTTATTTTCAGGTTTTCTCGAAGGAAGAGTTAAGACGATTCCTCCAAAAACTAAGAGATTCATCACTTTCACTGCTGGACCGAGGAGTTGATCCATTGGGTTATGAGTTACAGCCATGACCATGTTCTGATCTTGTTCTTATCACATTTGTGTATATCAAAATAAAAGTGTTTACTGTAACAACTGTAAGTGTGGATATACTTTGCAAATATAATTGAATATTTAATCTTGGGTTGCTATTTAAAACAAAAACATCTGGACTATGCCACATAATCATGGCCACACAAATCAATAATCCCACAAGGCCGAGACTTTAGCCCTGTTCTGTTCTGAAATGTTGCTAATGCAACCTTTACATCTAAATGCATGTGGACAAATGCATATGTTAGAATTATGACTTGCATTTGGTTTCAAGGCCTTGCTATTTAAGACTGTAAAATTGTGGACAACATCTGTGGAACCCAATAAAAAAAGCCTGCTCTTTACACTATAAAATATTCACATTTTAATTAAAAAGTGCTAGTCATACTCACTGTCACTGATGTTTACAACAGGTATTAACCAGAGCCATAAAGATAAGAGTTGCGCCACCGGAGCTCCATAAAATTAGAATGATGCAGCCTCAAAATGGTTCTTCCTCAGCTCAATTCTCTGCATTTGAATTGCACTTTTAGCTTGAGTGGCTACTTCTGGAACAGATGAGTTCGAGCAAGTGCTGGCCCACTGTCGCCAATGCAGTTGTTATAACTCTGCTTATCTCTATGGCTCTGGTATTAACTAAAGGAGGTGTAGTGAATCTAGTAATTAATGTAGGCTTAATTTATATAATGGTGACTTCAGGTACTTGGTTACTGTCAATATTGCTTATTTTATAAATATTGCTTATTTTTGGTGTAGTGTCGAAAGCTGTGACATCCATTGATCATGGCTTGTCGAGTCTGTCATACCGTTTGTCTGCCGAAGGGGGCGCTGTTACAGTATCTGAAAGGTTAAGGTAAACAAAGCTCTTGGCTAGATGCTAGTTTAAATATTGGATACATTACTTTAGATCAGGTAGTTATAGTATTATTTGTAATTTTAGGCTATACGTAATTACCATGGATTCCACAAAAAACAATACGACTCTACGCGGCGTAAACCCCCTTTTACGTTATTAGCAGCTAATGCTAGCAGTGTAGGCCGCAGACCTCGTGTTTTCCAGCGGGACTCGCCCTCAACAGAGCAGACACCACGCCACTGTGTCCACCATAGCCGCAGACCTGGTAAGATATCCTAAAACCATACTTAAAACTAGCTTCCCTGTGCCTCAGAAAGCTGGTTGAAAGGTAAATAACCACTGTGATGAAACTATAGTGTTTCTATGAGAAGGTTTTTGTATACGTTTGTTGCAGGTTTGTGAAGTGCATTCGGCTATTAATATTTGTTGTAGCTGCACCTAAATAGTTTGTATTTATTTCATGATCATTCAAAAGCAATACATGTATGGTTATTCATAACCTATATTATAACCAAGTTAGGGTTACAAACGCATAAGATTGTTGTTTTGAACTTTTGGGTGTAGCAAACATACTGTGCGATAATCGGAGAACTACTGAGCCATGCGTTTATGATAAACAATTGTTGACTCGTATTACTATCGTGTTATAATCGTCCTCACATGATTATTGTCACTTAAAAATTAAATGAGAGAGACGGAAGATCAAGGGGTTCACTAATAAAGGCCCATTAGCCCTTGATCTAAAACATGATGTTATCTTCATCAAAACCTGTTTAATGTTAGCGTCCGCTTGATGAAGTAGAAGTATCATGTCCTGGTCTTGCCTGGATCTCTCACCTGCCGGTGAAACAGAGTGAGACCAGCGCGGGACAAGTCCGGGCATATTTAGTGTTTGTGTCGTAATAGAGGGTGTCCACCAGCTGACTCAGGCAGTGTGTGTCATCTGTTTGTGAACAAGTCATAATGACCTATTCACGTTTCAGCTCTAAAACAACGTCTAAAGGATATGTGTTGTTATGTATATAAGGCTGTTATGTATGTGCCAGCAAATACACGTAGAGAATTGAATCTACTAAATAAAGCACAGGTGAATTAACAAACTCAAATTTAGATGATGGATTACACTTACCTAAATGTAACAGTCAAGTTAATGTAAAGTGTTTCAGATTAGTTTGTTTTCTCTGGTTACCTTACATGAACGTGCATATTTGATGTTATTAATAATTTCCATAATTGGTTGAGTCACTATAGACTAGTCCTGGCATGTTGACTCATGATTAAATCAGCTGGTACAGTAGTAACGTGTACACACATCCCAGTCCAGCTGACTCAATGCTGATAGGCCCCAGTTAGACTAGGCCAGGCCATTTAGGTTGGTCTAGTCCTGACATGTCTGAGGTACTTTATAAGGCTGCAGCTCTGCACTGCTCTCCTCTCAATGCACTTTAACTTGGCATTACTTGCACATGATGAGCTGCTGGCAGTGTTTATATACTGGTAAGGGCCATATTTATTGTATTTTATATATACTGTATATTACTATAGGGATTTGTTTAGGTGCTAAACTTTGAAGCAACATAAAATTGAAGTAATGGTTGTTATTTATGTGATACATTAGGCAAGCCCCTGATAATCCATATATTTTACTTTAACTTGTGATGCATACAATTTTGTATACTATTGCTTAGACACTTTAAGCTGTGTGTGTGCTGTGTTTTGGGGTTATTTTTGCTCAGAAAGTTATGTTATATATATAATTACTCCATAGTATTTCTGTGGCTGTCTACTCCGACTTGAACAAAAAGGCATACTTTGTAAACAGTGTGTCTTCATCTTGCAAAAATAGTGTGCATCATGATAGAATTAAATGCTCATAGAGTGCCTGGCAAAACTAAGCATTATCTTTGAGTATTCAGAGCTATCTGAGGTTTTAACAAATACAATCCGTATTAATACTATGTTGTTTCTCCTACAGAAATAATTATCTAACATGTCAGCTGAGAAAGAATTCAATGCAGATGCTCCTGATGACAGCAAATTGGTAAGAGCACTTATTATTGACTTCTATACAAGCTTCTGTTAACAAAAAAACATTAACATAAAAATAAAAACGTGCTGTATGTTTTTAGGTGAGACCAAAGGTAGAGTTTCAATCATTACTACAACATGCAGGTGCCACAAAAGAGGTTTTCACCATGAAGGAGGTACAGTTTTGCCTGGCTGAAATGAACAGACACTCTATACTGCATTTGCTATATGTGATATAGTGCCAATTATTTGGCTTGGGGGCACATGCTTTACTGTGACATCCAAAGCTTGTGACCCCGAACTCTGAGATGTTTCTTTGTATTTTTATTTTCCAAACAGGCTTTCTAGCTTTCTATAGTGCACTAGCAGAGCTTATTAACTTTTTGCTGCAGTGTTAAACTTATCAGAACATAAACATATTACAGCTTGATGTTTAGATTTACTAGACTGACTCTCAACATTGTATCTAATGCTTATTCTTTTCTTTTTTTATCAATGTGTTATGTTGCTATTGTTAAAATCATATCCTATACTGTTATAATCAATCATTGTCTCGTTTTCCATAGGTGATGTTTTATCTTGGGCAGTACATTATGCAGAAACAGCTGTTTGACCCCAAGCAGCAGCATATTGTCCATTGTGCACAAGATGCACTTGGGCGAGTGCTGGGTGTTGACAGCTTCTCAGTGAAAGAACCTCGGTAAGGCAAAGAACTGTTTGAGTCATGCCGTCAGAAATAGATCAAATCCATCTCTCCCATTTTTGTAGTAACTCCTATGTTCATTTTTCACAGAGTTTTGTTTTCTATGCTTACTAAGAACCTGGTGGCTGTTAAGAGTCAAGGTAGGACAGTTACTTATGCTTATTTCATATCACATTTCTTTTTTTAAATGTCTTTCATTATTTTTGTGAAGATGTTTTACACTACTTCATGGCATCCTTGTTATTCCTTTTACTTCTATGTCCTTGCCTCTGGCGTCCTTGTTTTTATCATCTACTTTCTCAGCTCATATAAAACTTTAATTTTTTTGATATGCTTTTAGAGTCTCTACCAAGTTTAAGTGAAGTACAAAGCAACATCCAGTCTGAAAGAACCACAGAGGTAAGACATCAACGCAATACGTAACATTTATTCACTGTTATTTTTGAGGTGCTAAAGTAAGTGTGTTTCTACCAGGCTGAAACGGAAAGTCGGGCTTCGTCTCCAGACAGAAGAAGGTGGAGAAGGAGGAGGAGGCGCAGGAGGCCCTTGAGCGGTGAACCAGGTGGGTGTTATTTACCACCAGGAGGATCAGTGAATCTGTAAAAAAAACCAAAAACTTTTTAACTCAAAACGCTAAAACTTTCAGGACCATCGCAAAGCACAGAGGCTAACGATGTGGAGGAGGAGTCTGAGGAGGAGGAAGATGAAGTGAAGAAGAGGAGGAGATCTGACAGCTATTCTTTGACGTTTGACGAGAGCCTGTCGTGGTGTGTGATTGGTGGACTCGGAGGGGGGCGGGACAGACACAGCAGCCGCTCATCTGACTCTCACAGCATCGTGAGTGTTACTTCCAAATTGAATCTATTTTGTCTTATCTTTGTCTTTGTGTTTTAACTTTAATCAATGTTTTATTTTCAGTCGGAGAGGTCAGAGGTTACAATTGCAGCCACAGAATCAGACAGTGACAACTTTAGTGTTGAATTTGAGGTTGAATCTATTGATTCTGATGATTACAATGAAGATGTTGACTCTTTATCTGGAGATGATCAGGTAAACCTCAGAATCAGTTTCTGATTTGATTTTATACCACACACTCATTGGTTTAAAGTAATTCTAGATATTATATATTAACATGATTGATTAAAGATAATTTCATCAATGTCTAGGTTTATGAAGTTACAATCATTGAGGCGGAAGATGAGGACTCCTTTGATGAAGACACAGAAATATCTGAAGCTGTAAGTAAAAAAAAAAAAAAAGAAATGATATCTCTGGCATCTGTGGCTAAGTCAAATAACATGACGCTGTATCTGTCTGTTTTAGTCATAGTTTTATCATCGTTGTATCTGTAAAACAAGCTGCAGAATAGTAAACATTTCTCTGCACGCTGTCTTACTGAGCTATTTGGAGTATTGTGCTGTGATGGATAACCAAAGAGTAATGCAGTGAAATGGGAGCACTTTTTAACCCGACCCCAAAATTTCTTCTCTTCAGCTTATCCGACCCACCCGAACCCGGGTCCTGCGGGTTACAGGTCGACCCTGTACTAATATGTACAGAACAAATGGACAACGGCTGCATATGTGAAGTCTAATGACCAATGTGTGTTTTCTTCATTAGGACTATTGGAGGTGTGGAAAGTGTGAGGAGTTGAACCCACCTCTTCCGAGAAACTGTCAGCGCTGCTGGACATTACGTCAGGACTGGCTGCCTGAGGTGTCAGTGAACAGATCTGAGAAAGTCCTCCCTACTAAGCCGAAACAGGCAACTGCCAAAGAAAGTCAAGGTAGTCTTTTAAGACATTCCATCATTCTTATGGAAAAGTCCTTATTGCAGTTTTGATTAATTATTTCTTGGTGATGTTGAAGGTTCAGACGTAGAAGAAAATGAAGGAGTTGATGTTCCAGATGGTAAAAGAGCCAAGACACCATCTTTACTGTCACAGTCCCTGGACGACTCGACCGCCTCTGCGCCTGAATCCAGCTGCTCCGCTCCCAACTCGCAGGATCTCTTTTCCTCGCTGCCCTCCTCGTCGCAGGAGAAGCTCTGGACAGACTCCCAGCCTTCATCTTCTGACTCCCAAGAGCTGCTCCTCTGCTCCCCCACAGCAGCCCCTGCACCCACTGCTTCAGTCGGGGGTGTTCCAGAGCTGGAGCGCAATGTATCTGCTGAGTGGAAGCTGCCGGATTCCTGCTTAGACCCCTGTCTCATCTGTCAGTCAAGGCCAAAGAACGGCTGCATCGTTCATGGTCGAACTGGGCACCTCATGTCCTGCTACGTGTGCGCCAGGAAGTTAAAGAAGAGGAACAAGCTGTGCCCAGTGTGCAGGATGCCCATCCAGTCTGTCATTCTGACTTACCTCAGCTGAATGTACAGTCCCGATAGCGATTCCGATATCTGGGCTTTGTTGGATACCCGATCCACCAATATCAGTGCAAAAACTAAAGGCTCGAACGATTTAATAGAAATTATATTCATATATAAGACCTGATGACAAAATGTCTAACTTTTGTAATTTGTGAGTTAAAATTGTGATCTAAAGTAATTTGCAACATTATTTATCTGATCATATTTATGATAAAGTATAATAAATAAAATTGGCTCGAGTAGCGGCTTCATTTACCAATCCACCGATCGTTTTCTGGATTGGCACAGATATCAGATTGGGTATCGGTGCATCACAGGCTGAATGTACTGCACAATAGACTTAACGTAAATTCACTCTACATTAAATCAGTGGATTAAGTTTAGTTTTTTGTTTTTTTACCTCAGCTTTAAGGTTTTGTAGACATTTAAATCGCCTAATTTATTAAATGAGTTGTTTGTTTGAAAATGAAAGTATGAATATGAATTTCTAACACTGAGTATTCTTTACAATCCCAAATATCATTTATATCTCACTCAAATAATAAAATACTTAGTCTAATTATATAATCTTAAATATATATATATATATATATATATATATAAATAAATCTACAAATATCTAAATTTTGTAACTTTTGATCATTTTGAATAACTTTCGACATTTACCTCGTTTCCTGGAAAGAAATGTAGTGTGACAGATTTTTTGAGTTAATGTATAATTACAATTGAATAATTCTTTACATGATATATATTTTGCACTAGTGTTTCAAAGAATACTTGTTTTATATATATTTAATATAAAGTATTCCAGTTCTTTCCAGGAAATGTCTAAAGAATAGTGTTATTAGTGATCTGTAAAAAAGGACTTCCTGTTATTTATTTAGAGTTTATTTAAGAGGCTCTTAATAAAATGGTTCTATCGAGATTACTAATGTTTTCTGAGAAATAAAGATGTCTTGAGTACTACTGTGTTTTACTCTACGATGACCCCTGCTGGACTATCAATGCAGTACAATAAAACGTTTTTCCGTGGATTCTGTGACCGATAAAACCTTTTTAAAACATGCTTTACAGCATCATTATCTAGAACCTAAAGAACACCACTTGTGTATAAACAAATTTTACATGTTTCCTTTTTAATATTCCAATTTCAACAAATCTTGAAATATCAAATTGGTAGTGTTTACTTCCAAGTAAACATTAACAACACAAACAATACACAATAAAATAATAAAACCTAAATGATAAAGCTTCGGAGTTAGTGTCCTGAGCAGAAGGACATTCACTGAGAGTCATAGGAAGATTGATGCTTTATTTGAAAACCTAAGGCAGCTTTATGTATCAGAATTTCACGAGTTTCCAGTGGCTAATTTGAAACACAGGTTACTTCATATAGAGTTACCTTGATATGCACGGTCTTCACACTCTGTGGTCAATTCTGTAAAAATAAACATTTCAACTTTATAGTCAAGGCGTAAGAAGTTTTAATAACCAACGAGGCTTAAAATTGTAAACAATTATCCCCCTCTGGAACAATGTCGTTTCAGGATAAGGCACACATCCATCATATCCGTCACAAACTACTGTTGCTTAAAGTTATTTTTAAAACGTAATCAGGAAATAAAGAAAACTAAATTTTTAGTTTTTAGTAAAAAATAATTAAATCGCTGCACAACGTTTATAAAAATATAGACTTTGTTGTAACAGACATTACACAAGGATTTAAGGCCTCTTTCTTAAGGCGTCATTTAGTTTTTAGTACTTTGAGGTATCTGATATAGGACACTTCCCTGACCATTTCATCTGATTGTTACATAATGTTATATTAATGCTACTGCTGAACCAGTTATTGATGGTATTAATTAAAAATGTGTGCGTGTGCATGCTGTGGGTTTTGCTGAGGGTTTCATGTTGCCTGGACACACTCCAACAGTGTGACCTTAAAGCCCGAGTACACTCCTCCTCCATCATCATCATCATCAGTTTTCAGTTGTTCACAGATATGGCCACCATGACTATCCCCATTCCCACAACAAACCCTGTCCATGCAGGTCTAGCACTGGCTCCATCCAAGTGTAGTTCAGTACATGTGACGTTGTAGCTCGTTGAAGTAGACGGATGTTGCGTAGCATTTTCTTCTGTTTTTTGTAAATAGAAGTCATGTTTAAGGGCAGAGAAGACGTCTGGTCCATAGGGAACTGTTAATGTCCATGTCAATACTTTGTGATCAGGGTATGTCACCTGTAAAACAAAAAAATAACTCTGCGCTTATGGGCATTGCTAACCTTAACCACTAGGGGTCAGTATTTGTATTTGTGTTTACCATTAAAGTGTAGTTTCCAGGTAGCAGCAGTCTGTAGTATTCTCCATGTTGGTTTGTTTTGAAAGGACATATATTTTTGCGACTAACAACCTCCACCACTGCATTTTGAACCGGCACCCCAAGACTGTTAAAGACACGGCCTTTGACCCCTGAAAACAAAGATGAACATACTATTACCTATATTCTAATGATAGTAAGTGAGCTAAAGAGAAACATTCAGGCTAAATGATAAGATAAGATGCTTTCTTTCAATGGCAACATCATCCTAATAAAGTCATACCGACCCAAATGGATTTGCTGTATATAGGAGAGAAGTGCTTTTCTGTTGTCTGCCCATAATGCAGGAAGTTCACCGACAGGAGTAAATTTGCAGCAGGATAGCTCCAGAGTTAACTCCAAACACTGGGCCCACACATAGTTATAGTCTTGCATCCCACCTGCATAAACAAATAAAGATAGCTTCATTGGTCAAAGCTGTCTTTTGTACATGGAATTCTTGAACAGCAGAAGTAAATTGTTAATATGTTGACCTGTCAGAGGATACCACTCATATCCATTGGTGATGCCTTCCTGGAAAGGTCTAGTGTCAGTACAGAGAGCCCCTTTGTGCATTGAGGCGTGGTTGTAGGAGTACACTTTAGCAAGGTGAATAAAGACATCATCATCAGGACTGACGCTTGCTCCATTTATTAGCTCACTGCCTTGAAAAATGAAATATCCTTGTGATTTCATGGATAGATGTAGCTTCATTAATAAGAACAACTCAAACATATGTTTCCAAAGTTTTGTGGTTAAAGTCAGATCAGATTAATGTTTTTTTGGTAAGTAAAGCAATACATTTAACTGGATTGAGGTTTGAAGTTCTTAGGTACTATACTATATTAGGTATTAACAAGCACAACATTCGCTTCTCAAAAACAACCGCTTAGGTCTTTTCGCTTCTGCACCAGGCACATACTGCAGGATAGCAGGAGAACAATAGACTACCAAGACTGCAAGAGCAAGACACTCCACTCTGTAACTTAGAGTGACATGGCACACTGCCATATCATGATAGAAAACTGCTTTTAGTTGCATTTACAGTCAAGCTGCTCCACTGTTTAGTCGTTCAGAATAACTCCACAAATGGAATGAATCTCTGAAAAACATGTGCCCAAACAGTTCTAAACTTAAAGCATTACTATTATTTTGGCTCAAACATAATACACAAATCAGTTCTATAACATACATTTGTTACAATAGTGTGACGAATCCATTTTTAATTAAATGTATGTTACCTCCATTACTGTTGTCATAAGCGTAACTAGACACAAGAGCTCCTCCATGAAGATTGGCAGAAAGAACAAAAGTCTCTGTCCGCAGCCATCCCATCACAGCCCTGACCTGAACATACAAGCCACAATTCACACGTTTATTTAAAATGAAAGGTAAAACCCACAAAGAAAAAAGACTAAACCTTTGTCTGTTTGACTAACCTCAGCTTCACGTTGGTCCTCAGAAAGCATCTGCTGCTGAACAGCGAAAGGATCAGGGAAGTTTCTGTTCAAATCAATGCCGTTGTGATTGAACCTAAGACACACTTTGTTAATAGCACAGATAATCTTAAAATTCTTAAACAGGTTATTTTCTGTAATTGTAATATATAAAATATTTTATGTGGTATAGAAATGTTTTTATATATAATATTTTACTATCATATAATATCACCCTCACAACCATCCTAAATGTACCCTATTACCCTGCTTGGATACTGTAGACTCCAGCCACTCTCAATCTCTAATGGCAATAAGAAAAGTAACCGAGTTGCATACAGTACATCACAGATGCTGCCGGGGGTCTTATGGGCAAGGCAGTCATGCTAATACAGTATATTATTTCCCACGGTCCTGTGTGTTTGTTGAGTACATACATATCAGGCATGTAGTCAACACATTTTGAGGGATGGTTGTTGATACAGTGCAGTAAAGGGGAGGTTAAAACAAGTTCAGTTTAGTTTGTGTCCAGCCTTTGCGACTCCTCAAAGAAACTAAACAGCATCAGTTAATGAAGCGCTTATCTTACTAAAAACAATCTCAGGGGCTATCTACAAGCTTACACAGAGAGCATTTTCAGACCAGGCAAAATAATTCACATTCAATTTTTATATGTTTAATTTATTAAAATAGTCTAAACGTATGATTAGATCAATTACAGTGTTTTACTCTGTATGCGTGTGTATTTGATACTGATCTAAAATGTGTCTGCCTTCCGGCTAATCAACATGTTTTGGGCGTTGAACTCTGATGGCTAAAAACAAAGTACAACATCTGACATAAGGACTAGTTTGTTATGCAAAGATTGCATGGACCATATTATATAATAATATAATCATACATTTTATACGTATATATTTAGTAATCTAATTATGGTCAAATCTTTATCATTCATTAAGCCTACAGTGCAAATTTCACTTCTCTATTGATGAAGCATGTGCAACCATCTTTTCTACAATAATTAGTTACTTGTAAAATAACTACCATGTCATGTAAATACAGGGTATATATCCTTAAAGAGGTTTCACTGCGGAGCTTGGGTGAGGAATGGCCTGTGTGTAGTAATACAAAGGCCTATATTTAGATAAATTGAGCAAGGTAACATCACCGCACATGTTCACAACACTGACTGACAGTAAACATATCATTATTTTGTTTGTGTGTGCCTTTGTGTACCTGCCCTGGCTGAACAGGCAGTTAGTGTCCGCTGAGTCAAAGCCATCAGGATTCATGGTCGGCATGATGTGGATCCTGGTGCTGTTCAGTAACTGCAGTGACCATGTATCATTGTTATTGTATCCGTTCACCAAGTCTTCTATGAGTTGGAGCAGCAGAACCCGCCCAAGAACCTGCACAAAAACAAGATGAGCAAAAAAAATCTAACTCTTTCCAATTTATTGAGAAAAAAACAACGTAATAATCACTATTCAAAATAATAACGGCAAATTCCAATCACAATATTTTCTTATATTTACTGTACCAATATACTGAGTTTGTACATGCTGAATTGGGTATTTGTACAGTAATATTTTGCAAACTCACACAGATATATATATAAAAAATAAAATAATTCTAACTAACCAGTTAATAGTGTTCTATCGTAAAAGTACTAAAATATATAAATATCAAACAATCTTGCTAAAAATATTAAATTATTTTCTGCACAAAGATAAAACTGGTATTGTTAAATTACTACTTCCAAATACTCCAAATGATAAGTGTGGAAACTCTGACTCTGAATTCTGTATGTAGTGTATCATTTTATAAACAACATCTAATGAAATCTAATGCGTCAATCATCTGCTCTTTATTATGAACATTATCTTCTATTTTTTTTAAATCAATATCTCCCCTTGTATAAATCAAAGTTGACACAGCAGCTTGATGAGCAGCTGCTGCGTGTTTGTTCGCTCCACATGGAAAAGTGTGTAGGAGGAAGTGGGGCTGTGAGTCTTTGAGGACGCTATAGAAACACTATCTGGAGAGGAGCCTGGAATTGTGCACATTTAGGGATAGAGCATATGAACACTTTGAGCATGAATGGGAACCTCAGGACAGAGAAAGAGAGAAGGGTGGGAAAGGTGAATAGGTGTAAGTACACAAAGCCCTACACACAGACACACGTCAGGACTAGCTTCGCCTCTGGCCATCTTTGAGTTTTTCTACAAACACATCCAAGCCCGTTCTCTCCTCTTCCTAACTCCACCGAAGAAACAGAACAGCCTTTTATTCTTCCATAAAGCAATAAAACTCAAAGCAGGTAGCCTTACTTTGTGTAATCAAAACCTGATATACAGCCAGATTTCTTTTTGTCAAACACTTTTTCTGAACACAAGTGCCGATGAACCTATGTAGCTATTTGCCTCCAGGCAGACTGACACACCTACAGTGCCTACTCACACATACAGTAAATATACATTCAGGGAAGGCTGGAAAGATATAAGAACAGTATGAAATGGTTGGAGTGAGGAACTGCCAACCTTAACAATACCAAGACAATGTTTAGGTTGACAATGTCCAAACTCACTAAAAACAATGTCTCGGGATGTTGGTGAGTCAGTTTTACTTCTAGATCTTTTCGATTAATAAATGTAATAAAAACTCCAAAGGCAATATTTGTGATGTGTTACTGTTTTACTATGCTTTTGGGACAGCTTTGTGATGTTTTTATAAGCCTTCTTACAGCTTTGGCCTCAATACAAAAACAGAAGCAGCTAAAACACTAACGTTTACAATGTGTCAAGAATTGCCAAAGAACTTGTTAAACCAAGAAGAAATATCCAGCTTAAAGAAACAGTTTGCTAAGCAGGAATTGGCAAACCATATTTTTGGGCATTCTTCACATATCAAAAGCATTCTTAACCAAAACTATACATGCAAAAATATTTTAAAATGTAGGCGCACCTTGGTCATCAATCACATTCATGTTTATGTTTTTATTTTCTTAATTCAAAGGCTATTTTATGTGAAACAGCTTTTGAAACACCAAACCCTCAAACATCTACAGAATTCGTTACTCACTTTTTGTAACATGTGACCACCTCCGGTTATACTTGTCTGTGTAGTATGTGTTAATTATTATGTTTCCTCCTATAATGTGTCTAGGACTTCATTGTTCATTGATGCTTCTCTTCTAAAGTACAGGTTTATGATCAATTTATTTTCTTGACTTCCTGATAACATTCATTTTACTTTCCATGGGCATGGGTCTGTAGCGCCTTGATAAATATTGACACTGATTGCATGGATGATCGTGATCTACTCACACAATGACCTCCATGACACTTTGTGTGTGTGTGCGAACTCAGTGAAAAGAGCTTTTTCTGGAAGTTTTCTGTGAACGACACACTCCACTGCCTCTGTGTGTATTAGTGTGACTCCAGCCGTGACTTGTCTATTTAAGGACATTTCCCCTGACTTTCACACACAGCAGCATGATCACCCCAGGACCATCACCATGGCAACAAGACGCTTGTCTGAAGTAAAATCTTTTTTCCTTTTTCTTTAAGAATAGTTACAGCTTATTTCAAATGAGCATTGATCTTTCCAGACTGTGGTTTTACTACAGTTCTTTCTATAATCGAAGCAGTGTTGGACCAGTGAGTTTATACATAGTTGAGCTAACAATTTTACTCTGCTCAAATTTGCATCATTGCCTCCTAAATTCTTGATTCGCATCACTGCCGTGTGGCCACAACCATCTATAATTATAGTTATTACAGTAATTTTACTGGCTAATGGAATTGGTGCCACTTTAATTGAGACAAAACTGAATTTCAGTTTGAACAGTTATTTCTCTAATACTTTATAGATGGGTAGACTGCTGTCAGTATTATTGTCCTCATTCTTGTCAGTCTGTTGTATTTGTGCATTTTTGAGTTTTAAATCAACTAGCTCATTTTATAGTATTAGTTTGATACCTTTATGTTGACCCGCATTATTGTCTTTTTCTGTTTTCCCTCTCCTACACAGACATACCCTGTCTCTGACCACAAAAGAATGCATGGAGTTGAGTGTTCAGAGTTGACTCTGAATGGTTTTTGTTGATCTCTTTAGTCTCCTTTTAGTCCCACTTCCTGTGAGCAGGGAGGGGCCCGTCCATTGGAGTGTGCATATGTTTATGTGTGTGTATGCGTTCACCTCGTTGCCGTGCATGTTCCCCACATATTTGAACTCAGGGACTCCCACAGTGTGTCGGCGAGGGCTGACACCGAGGGCTAACACCCACAACTCCTGACCTGAGGAAAGACAAAGACGATTGATGTTTAAATGTAATAATAATAGAAATCTACAGCATACTACTAGACTACAACAGTACAACGTAAAGCCATCAGTGCTCTATATGTATAATTTGATCTAAAGTTTGAAGCATTAAAATTTAACCTACACATCAATTATATATGCTCAATGAATGAAACCCGTCCTAACAAGTCTTAATGCATGAAAACAGTTGTGTTCTACCGTAGGTGTGAACAGGTCCTTGTAAGACGATGAAAATCCATGAGGTAAGTCGTGAAGGAATGACCCAACAAGAACATACAAAACTTAGATTTGGACCGCAGCCAGCTGGTGCCCTAGATTAGCCCAGATTACCCGTGTGTGTCTGTATGTACAAGTGATTAGCTGGATTAGGTTGTTCCAGATTAAATTAACTTTAGTTTACAGTCTCGTCATATGATCACAGTCTGTGACAAGGTTGCTATGGTGATCAACACCCAATACGTTATCAGTCAACTAGTTTACTGCAACTGTAAACTGTTAAAGAAGTCTGTCGGTTTTTCCCATTAGATAGAAATAGATATTATAAAATATACAGTACATGTATATATACAGAGTCAATTAATGATTTTCTGTAGATAATATTGTATTGTAATATGGAATGTACAAAGTTCCGTAATGGAGGCTACTGGAGAAAGTGTGTGAACTTTACAAAAAGTAGGATTTGTGGTGAGGGACAGAATAATTCTGAGCATACAATGAACAAACTATTGTTTTTTTTCCAAACTATCTTGATTTCTCATATTTTGTGATATTCCATGGCTAATGCTAATTTCTCCATTGAAAATGCATTATGGTCTTGCCACCGGCAGAGCGATAGAGATAAGCAGTTTTGACAACTCTATTGGTGACAATAGGACAGTTTTTAAACAGCACTTCCTTGAACCCATTGGTTCCAGAAGTTGCTGCTCAAGCTAAAAGTGCCATTCAAATGCATTGAGATTTGAGCTAAGGTGAAACGATTGAAGCTGCATGGTTCAGATTTTTTGGACCTCCATTGGTGCAACCCTCTAATCTCCACGGCTCTGGCATCCTGTTGCCTCCATCTCGGAATTTAGACCATTCTGTTTCCAAACTTTGAAACTTTGCTGTGCACCACGCATCTGCTAAAGTACAATTTGGCAGACAATGGCATTATATTGGTTGTTCTAACAGAGTTTAAACCTTGTGTACTCACTGGAGAGACATAAGAATATTATATATATATATATATATATATATATATAGTGACACTGAAGAATATGGAAAGTGTAACTGGATCATTTACCATGGACTTTTTAACCAAAACAGTAGGCAGCCATTTTGACCTGCAAGAGATCCTGTATTTTGACATGGTCTAAAATTTATTTTATAGCAGTAATGTAAGCTAAAATAAACCCCAAAGCGCAAGTAACTTTAGACAGAAAAAAAAACTCCTGAAGCCTACTTTTAGGTCAGTTTAATCAATGTGAATAGAAAATCTTGCTGCTTTGCATTTGTGACACATCAGGTAATGAGTCACTGCCTTGAATGCAGACCAAACCTTGCTGCTTTGCTGTTTTACACACGCTTTGCCTGACTCAGTACAAAAAAAACAAACATTCAAATTCATGGCTAAAACATTCTGTGGGTTACCTCTGACGGACTGTCCGATGCTGTACAAGTGTGTGATGTCAGGGTTAGCAGTGCTCACTTGGACAAGGTAATCCCTTATCTCTTGGTTGTTCTGATAACGAAACTCCAACAGTGTCACGGGGGTGTAGCTGATCAAGAGCAAATAGAGGAGGCGAAGGACTGTCATCATCACTTCTGTGAAAAAGCAGATTAACTAGTTGACAACTATCAACTGATCAACCTAGGCACAAAAATGATTACAATGCAACTGTTATTTTAGCTGTCTATTGTAATGTTGCTACCATTTCTTTGTTTGGGCGTTCTTGGAAATTAGATGCTGTCAAGTCTTTGTTGTGGTAGGCAGTAGAAATTAATTTTTTAGTTTAGTTAATACAGTGACTTTGGGCTACATGTCATATAGGCAAATTTATTATATCAGATTATTATATCAGAATCAGAATTTTGTAGATTAAAACATTTTTGATAAGCTGAGTCGAAACATTCAACAAGTAATGGGATAGTCTATTAATATTTCAGCTAGGCCTACTGGTATAACCGGTATTATCAGGCATATTTAATGTAATCCTAGAATAGTTACAATAGTTTAACATGGGATCAAGAATATCTTAAAAATAGGTAATGTTAAAAATAAAAAATACAGTTTGAACCTGAATAACTTGGCAGCTAGTCCTGTTAGTTTGTGCAGTGGCTGGCTCCCTCACAGACCCAGACCCAGGTCTCACTGTTATTAACATAGTGCATGGTAAACAAGTATGCATCTCAGTGTAGGAGGACACTCATGGACTCACGCAGTACCCATGCTTTGGATTCGCTCATCTGGAACCACTCTTCCTTGATGTATATCAAACACTAAGATTTGTTGCCACTTGGGAGTTACA
>JAVQKC010053459.1:0-14562 GCA_036025475.1 Philypnodon macrostomus | reverse complement strand
CTTCGATTAATGACAATTAAGTATTTCACTAATTAATGTTTTGATGCACTTTTATTGAGCATAAACAAAGTTTTTTTTTTGAATGTTGTCACATTGATCCGGGCAATTGTATACTTAATGTACATAGGCACCCTGAGAGTGAGTTCAGCAAACAAGAGAGAATCCTTGTTGCACCACCATTTAACAACACATCTGATTGAGATGCGTGTTCGACTGTGAGGGAAAAATCATTGTAACTTTTCGCATTTATCACATCTAGAGGACATTGAGTAATGTTTGAAAATCCATCAGGGCTACCAGACATATGCGACTAAAAAGATATGTAGTGTGATTTTTGTGGCTCCAGTTAGTCTCCAATAGTGTTTAGTAAGGTTATTATACCGTCATTTCTAAATGTGCTGTATGTGTTTTTTATTTGAACAGAAACGTTTATTGTCTATCTTTGTTTATGAAGAATTCCTCTAAATAAAATGAGGGTGTGGTATTTTAGAGGATACCTCCTTTAAGAAACACTACTAATCTGATAAGACAATGGGATTTTCAGTTTCCATGAAGGGACCACAGATCATTTTATTAATTTAAAACTTTGTAGTGTAAACTTTAAAATGTAAATCATATTGAATCCTAACTTGAGAGCACCGTTTCATCACCAGTTTAAACCACCACATTTCAGAAGCCTCAACTAATGGTGTGGTCAGGTGAGGCTTCAGATACATGAATACTATAAATCTACACGGAAAGTTCTATCTATAGCAATCATTAAAATTATGTAGTTCCAATTTTACCAGCGGTAGCATCAAATGAATAAGTGTTTGTTACCAATACTGGTCAGTTTGAACACATACTTGCGCAATTCTCCGTCCAAGTGCTGCTGTCTAAGGCGTTTGAAATCAGGCTCCAGACCTTCAAAGTTCTCCATGCTTGTGTCATAGAAGCCCTTTAATAGAATGAGAAAACACAAGTGTCAGAGCATAGTGCTGAGTGAGGTTTAAAATGACTATCTAGATTTGAATTCAAATATATTAATCTTGATTTGCGTCAATTTGAGTTTCTTGAAATAAGAAAAATCACTGGTAAGAAATGTAGCTCTTTGTTAAGTTGGTTTTCTCCTTCCTCTAAAGTGACTTTGAAGAATAAACAACTCAAATCAAGATGAATTTTCTGAATTCAAGTCATTTTAACTCATCTAGATATTTATTTTATGCAGTGCGCTGAAGCGTGGTTGCTCACCGGGGCAGGTTTCTTCTCAAAGGGGATCTCTGCGTTGTAGTCAACTCCCCTCTTCTTCTTCCTCTTCTTCTGGATGCGAATACCTGCTGCTCTCAGCTCCCTGCGCTTCTGCAGAGCAGCCAGTCGTCTGCAACAGTGACCACACACATGAGCAGGACCACTATGAATACTTACTAAATCACTTCCTTTGCCCAACAATGACATAATTACAGCAACAGTTTTTTTTTTACTGTTGACTGGAGTGTTAACTACATTTAGTCTATGAGGCCAATTTAAGATGTTGGGGCAGCAGTGGTGCAGCAAGTAAGCAACCTGGGTCACTGGTTCGAATCCTGCCTGAGCACATGTTGTAGTCAAATTCTTAGGTGGCTAGTAACTTTTGAAGAATACTAGGCACTCTGGCCAGTTGGAAAAATAGTTAATGTCAAGCCCTGTTAGTTTGTCTGTGTGATTGTGGTGGTCAGGAGGGACAGTAGGCGCAGAGTGGCAGCCTTCTGCCAACGAGTGTGGCTGAGGAGTGAATAAATAATACACAAAAAAGCATATTTGAGTGACTAGAAACATGCAAGATAAGACTATTATTATTATTATTTTGTGCACACTAGGGCTAGCACAGCAGCTGAGGCAAGTATTCCTCATAAGTTAAAGCCAGGAGCTTAGGCTAGTGTTAATGTTGGTCAAACAGAGAATTAATAAGCTTATGTTTGAAACCAATGTCATTTTTCCCTTTTTCTAATGACAGTTTGGGACAGCCCTGGGGTCTCATCTATAAAACTGTGTGTGGAATTCTGACTAAAAGTGTCTGTAATCCAGAAACTCAAAAGTTGTGTATGTTTAAAAAAAAATTAAACCAGGCGTACGCACAGCTTCACACAATTTGTGCTTTATAGATCCCACCTGGAGTAGAAGTGTGCGCAGGTAAACCCACCTCAAGTTACGCACGCTCTACACCTCCATTCAACCAGAATAGGCCAATGCAAAGTGACTTATGAATGAATGGTTTTTCCAAAACAACACAGAAGTGAGAGAGGCACGAGTCACTCCACGCAGCGTTACGCACAAGTGTGGAGAGACACATTTTAATATAAATGCAATGGCATGCAATGTTATTGCAGATATGACTTTGGGATTTCACCTGCAGTTTTATTTACTATAATAAATGAAAGATGAAAGAGTAAGATGTGAGGAAAGTGTTCCAGTGTCCCAGATACTGTTTCCTCATTTCATGTGCTACATGGGCGGACATGATTGTGTGTGGAGAAAATCCCACATGTTTATGGAGGAATACAATGTAAAAGTAAAGGTCAACTGCAGAGCTAACTTCACCACTTCACCATGTGGGTCCAGGTCTCCAAACGTGCGTAAGCAATGGGAGATAAAAATAATTGACCAAAATATTTTTACTACTTAGTCTGGCACCAGTCATTCGTTGGAGCTCTAACATTACTTCAGGTCACATCAGTGGGGACATGTTGTACACTGACCTGGCTTCCTCTAGCTGCTTCTCCCGGGCCTTCCTCTTGGCTTTTTTACCCTGAGTGTTGGCCAGACGTGCTCGTGCCTCTGACAGCATCTCCAGCTCATCTATCAAAATACAACAGAGCATATGTGTTAGTACAAAATGACAGGCTGTTAATGAAATCAAACTAATATGGATTTAAATTTAGTCTATTGTGTTGCAACTAAATGTGTAATTTTTAAATCATGCCAACATCACAATAAACAAAAAGTTAGGACACTAACTTAAACTAAATTATACAATTTTGACAGCGATACCATGTTAAAACAGCAGAGGTCATACATATACTTAAATAAAGCTCTTCTTCAGAATACAAACTTTTCAGTTATAGGACAGAAAATGTTCTTTTTCTGACCCTAATCTGTCATAGTTATAATTTTACTTTAGTCGCTCCCCTGACTTCTACAGACAACTAAACTTTTTAATTCCCACCTTCATCCATATCCACAGGGTCAGGTCGGGCAGGTTTAGTCTCAGGGTTAGGGTCTATCTCTCCTGGTTTTAACTTCCTGGGGTCATCACCCACCTCCTCCTCGTTGTCTCTTTGTGCCGCTTTGTCTCTGAAAACATACACAAACATTAGAGGTGAAGTCCAGGAGTGACCATCTGTGGCACTCGCCTCCTCATTGCCTTAATTGATTCCTCGGCTGTCAAGTGAGTGGTGTGGACCTACAGCAGGTATTCGTAGTGCTCCAGACACTGTGCAGCAGTGCGTCCAATGATGGGAGCGATGGTCCTCCACTGAGTGGGCATCAGCTTGGCCAGATGCAGCAGCTTCTCCTCCTCTTCTCTGGACCATTCAGTTTTCTTGATGCTGGGGTCCAACCACTCGTACCTAAAATGGACCCACACACAGGGTTTTACAGTGACCAGCATCTGTTACATCAGTGACTTCAGCGTGCATGTAGTTATACTAAATAAGCACATTTTTATAACTCAGTGTATCCCCCAGCACTTGGTAGTTAAGGCAGCCTTAACACTAGACTAGGGGTGAACAAAATATTGATGATATATTGAGATAATGTTTTTGGGATATACTGTATGGGTATTGTAGGCTGCTGTATCGGTGTATCGTAATTTATAATATTTTGTATATTTCACAAAAATAAAATCAGGCAGTACTTAAATTTTGTTTCTTATTTTGAGAAAGTCGACTTATTTGTGAGATACAGATAAGTATTCACTGTTCTAATTATTAAATGAACTGTACTTAATAATAAAAAAATCAGTTCATTGGAATACAGTTAAAATACTGTATTAATTCCTTTAAAAACAGTGAAATATTGATTGTGAATATATTGAGTATAGCCATGTATGAGCCATGTATCATATCGAATGTGAGGTACCGTGAGGTTCCCAGTCCTACCTTTGACTACAATTCAAAAAGGTTTCAAGTATTATATATGAATTTAATTTATTCCAAAAAAATATACTAAACACAATTTTTAATTTTAATTATATTTTTGTTCAATTAACTTGTGGCTTTTAGGAGCAGAAAATGCTGTGAATAAATGGCATGAATATGTCAATTCACAACTAGACGTTGACTACCTAATGTCTGTGGGAAACACTGAATCTGAAGTTGTCACACAGTTAAATATGTGTTCACTTTTGCAAAGAATTGTAAAACATAACTTAACGGACACCACAGCAGGGAGAATCACATATTTAGGTTAGGTATGGTGCATAAAATCCAACAGTATAGTTCGTGACACTATGTTATGGAACACTGACTGTAGAACTTGCAGCCACAGTTCAGGGGTGAACTTACCATCTTGCTTTACACTGTTTGGCAGACTTGCGATGTAAGAGGGACGCAATACGAGACCATTGATTTTTCCCATATTTCATCACCGCCGCCTTGAGGATCTCATCCTGAGAAGACATATTCAAAGGACAGTTAATGATTAGCAATTCATATTTAGGCACTTGTAAGTAGGGGTGGGACAAAACATCGATATTACAATACATTGTGATACCTTTTTTTGGTGACACTGTATCGATATTGCAGGCTGTTGTATCAATATATCAGAATTGATAATATTTTGTATATTTCACAAAATTCTAATCTGGCTCCACTTAAATTTAGTTTCTTATTTTGAGAAGGTCAACTTTGTTTGTGAGATAGAGATGAAGTATTAACCATTCTAGTTATTACATAAATACATACAACTGTACAATGAACACAAATCCAGTTTCTTAAAAAAAATCATGAAATCCATAAAGCTGTGAACGCAGTGGTGAACACAATTACAAGTACATACTCTGGCAGTAATGAAGTTAGCTGTCTACGCGGGGGAACTAGCCTTTAATAATTAGTTAGCAGCGTGCTAGCATGAGCCTATAGATTTCATAGTAAATGTTAGCATCATGCTAACGCGGCTATCCATGTAAACACTTACCTCGGTGTTGCGCCACACTCCTCCTTTGATCATAATCCGCGGCATTTTGGCACCTTTCTTCACCCTCCTCAGACAGGAACTGAAGAAATATTTCCAGCTGCAGGAACAATAATTTCACCGACAAATGAGTAGTGCACACAGTATACTGTGCGGGAAGCGAACGTGCACAAAACACCGGAAACTGTGTCGCACAATCAGACGTAAAGAGCGCAATGGATTGTGGTCAGTGTAGTCAATGCCCTCCATAGGACCCGTTTTAGAGGAGTGGTTTGCAACTACTTGTTACGGTGACTCAGTTTTCAGATCTTTAAGAGATCTAAACAAGACTAAAGCAGGTCTAATCCAGGGACGAACTAGGAGTAAGAGTACATTATATAATATTTATATAATGTAGAATATGTTTTGGGGTGTACTCACACTGCCCATGCTACCAAGCTGAGGCCATGGAACGATTGTACAGTGTAAGACAATGTAAGATCCGAAGCTCTGAAACGGCCTGTCTTTACTGTTTCATGAGACATTTTAAAACTTTTTTATTCTGAGGCAAATTGCATCTTTTATTATAAATGTATGCACGTGTGGGCATCTGTGCCGTGCTTTGGCCCATCTCTGCCATCCGTGCTCATGAAGTACTGTGCCCAGGCTCATATTGGCCAATCATACTGTATTTTAGGGTGAATCACGGTACGCCCTTAGTGAAATGAATATAATTAATCAAGCTATACCGTAGGATTTTGGTGTAAACTGTCAGGTAAAAAAAATAGCCACAGTCCATTAAGCACAGAGTTCTCTCCTCACACAGAGGAGCATATGTAGTGTATTCGGCCTCTGATCACTTTTCTCGTCACCCATCTTTATAATCACATGTTCTGCTGTCTAGAAACATGAATGTTGTTAATTAATTATCTTACTGTCTTTACTAAACAATAGACAATATCGTTTAATAAGTAAACAGTTTGATTTATTTCACTACTTATTTAAAAAAAGGCCTTTCAAAATGACCATTGTACCATTTCATGTCAGCACTAAAACAAATAGAACAATTGAGACAACCCCTGCACACTCCCAAAGACTGTAGTTTATGGTGATATTTTGATCACAGCGGATCTTCCTGAGGTCATATTTTCTCTGTGCATGCCACTCCCTATAGACTCTGTTCACCAATTGGTTAACTAATCTAAAACAAAACATTAGCTAATTTAGTTAAAATTTTGCCAAACATTGAAAGTATATTTAATGTTCATATAACCCACTAACTGGCCCTGACCTACACTGCCTCCATTGGGCCACTAGATGGAGTCAGTGCTATTTGTAATAATAAGCTTCATGTTCCTCCAACGCCTCTGCTCTTATCGATGACATAATGCCTTTGGAGAAAAAAAAAGGAGGAATTCCGTTTGAAATCCAGAAAAAGGGAATGACACTAAGCCATATCTTCAAATATTTCCTTTTTGTAAAATTTTGACCATGATTCCACCAATATTTCTACATAAACTAGCATAATTTCTGACGTTTTCACTACAATTTGCATTTTAAATGACTTTCTAAGCATTTTTAACCCTATCCCCTCCCCCACACATGCTCCCAACCTCATGTGTGTGGCATACCTTTGCGTTGACTATCAATTATTCATCTGAATTAATATGCACATAGGTCCAGGTCTCTTCGAGGCAGGGGGGTCTAAAAGGTTAAGGCATTTGTCAAAATGCAGATGTTTTGGTGTTTTTAAGGTTTGTAATTATGTGATTACTGGGCTTATCAACATGAAACAAAACCTGGAACAATTTTAAAGTCTTCTCTGTTTTTTAAAAAGTATGTAACTGTGTGGAAGGGAGTTTTGACTAGATCTGAGCAAAGTGATGGTACTGTTTAATCATGAGAGAAAATAATTCTATATCCAAGTTTCAGTTGAAATGAGCAAAAATCAACAATTAATTATGACTAAACCAGGTCAAAATCATGACTAAACCAGGTCTCAATCAGGAATAAACCAGGACTAAACTAGGACTAAATTAGGACTATATCAGGTCTCAATCAGGACTAAACCAGGACTAAACTAGGATTAAATCAGGAATAAATCAGGTCTCAATCTGGACTAAATCAGGATTAAAACAGGTCTGAATCAGGACTAAATAAAGACTAAACCAGGTCTTAATCAGGACTAAAACAAGACTAAACTAGGTCTAAATCAGGACTAAACCAGGACTAAACCATGACTAACCCAGGACTAACCCAGTACTAAACCAGGACTAAACAAGCACTAAAGCTAAAACCACGGCCCCTAAAACAGAATTAAGGAGGATAATTTAAGGTTGTTTCTGTAACAAGGCCCACACTTAAAACTTGTAGATATCTCTATTCTCTTCAAACTTTTGCTTTCACAGCGGCATTTTAAAGCTCAACCTGACTTTTCGTCAGGTGCTCACTGCCGTTGCCATGACAACAGGGGTGTGACTCAGGGAGGCAAGGTTTCATGTGGAGAAATACTTCCCCTTTAGCAACTTGTTTTACAGTTAAAATATAATCATAGAGGTGGTGTCGATCTTAAAGAGAGATGGTATAATGATAAGTTATACAAAAAGGATAATGCACTGTTTATAGTATCACGTATGGTAATCAGTCACCTGCACAGGAGCCTGCTGCTGTAGTGGAGGATAAAGCCTTATAAACCCATGAGAGATTGAGAGAGTCAGATGTATTTTTTTGTTTGTGATTCTTTGCATCTGTAGATGTCTGTCACTTCCTGGTGGATTTGGTACAAAAGTTCAAACTATCGCTTTCACACTAGAGGGAATCAGACCTTGGTGCGGACCGAGTTCGGCACTTTTTGTCAAATACCGAAAAGACCAACTGTTTGTTCTAAACCATGGTCCACTGGAGCTTACACACCTGAGACTCCAGACCAAACGGGAAGGTACGAAAGTCCAGCCCAAACAGTGCAGGTGTGAATGACTTCACAAACCGTTGAGAACGACTGATGTAACCTTTACCCATTGTAAAACATGAACACAACCTATAGGCTGTAATCATGAGCTTGTATAGATGTGTGTATGTGTGTGTGTTCTTGTCACACCTGAGCGTTGCTGTGTGAAAGATGTTAAGTTGTAGTCGCCGGTCGCCATGGAAACCACCCAGCCCCGAAACAGCACTGCTTTTTACTGAGCGGAGGAAGAGGAGGAGGTAGTAGTGACAAATGGGTGAGGCTCAGGCTGCGGAGAAACATGAGATTGAATGGGTGATGGTAAAGTATACTGTATTGGATTGAATTGAATGTAATTGAATATGTGAAATGAAAAAACACGCAATAGATGATATTGCAGCCCTTATTTTCCTATGATATTTTGACAATGAGCTATCCAGAATTTAAGATGGTCTTGCAGTTAAAGATGTAGTCCGCAGGTTTCCCAAAATAAAATAAAAAATACTTTTGATTGACTTGACCCTGTTTTATGATGTAAAGTAGGTCATCTAGTCTGTAGAGGCCAGGGCCTAAAGTAATACTCAATTATGACTGGTCAAAGTGGTAACCCATAAGCTCTGATCTGATGTTGCTGTAGAGGCCGGGGAGGGACTGTCATTCTAATAGACATGGTCCTAATGTAAGGAGCTGTTGAACCTTCCTCTTCAGATGGACTATAGTAAATCACAGAGATACACTAGATCACTAATGAAGAGCTTATCCTCATCATCACACTGTAATAGAATGCCATCAGACAGAGGGATTTGAGTTTTAATTCAGTTTTAATTGTCCATGCCCCATGTGTGAACGGGTCACACGCTCCAATCACAGTCACTGGATTAACTCTTAGCCTTTTGGGATAAGTCATTTGGACTGTTATATTGGACCCTATAGTGCAGACCAGTGGCAGATTTAGAAATTTAGGGGCTCAAGGCGTATATGGGCAGGGGGCCCTCTGGATTTTGCACTTCTGAAGTTACCTTTATGAATTCTCTTGATTTGTCAGTCCACAGCAACCAGGTGGCATAATCATTCAGAGAAAACTAAATTATTGCCATGACATTTATTTTAGGCTTCATTTATGGGGCCCTAAAAGCTTGGGGCCCTAAGCAGCTGCCTACTTTTGCCTAGTGGTGCAGACATGTCAAAAGTGCGGCACGGCACTTGCCTCAAGATTAAAAATTAAAATGTATTGCTTCTGACCGTTTACTATACTTTTTATTTGATAATCTTTTCTATCACTTTCAAACCAGTCCATGTTACCCTTTGTGACAGTAATTTACTTTGGTAATAATCTAAAATACATGTCTACATTTCCAACTAACTAAATATTCTATATAATAATAAAAGATTGCCTGATGGTTCTCAACCTGTGCATCAGAATCCAAACACTAAGTGTTGACCAACGCATATAGGCTTGGGACAGCCTAGAACTTTGTATGTCAAATATAAATATTTAAATTTAAGTACAGTCAATTTGATTTGTATAGCCCTATATCACAATAAAATTGCCTGAGAAGACTTTACAGAAAGAGGTGTAAGAAAAGAATAAACAAAAATAATAGACACACAAGCAAAAGGTCTGCCCTCCAAGTAAACAAAAACAACAACATGATTATACGTATGTATGTATGTATGTATGTATGTAAGTATGTATGTATTTACATTTTGTATATACAGTATGTGTGTGTGTGTGTATATATATATATGAAGAGTTCATTTGTAAAAGCCAATGTTTTTCATTTTGTTCTGATATAGTTTAGGTTATTTTGGTGAAAGGGGCATGAATTAACATCAGAATTGAACTAAAATAGATGTGACTTTTAAAAGTGCTCTGTACAAAGACAACATGAGAACCTTCACCTCAACATTTTAAATGGCATTTATCTGTTTTTGCAAATGAACCCTTGATATATTTCTATCCACTCCCAGGACGGATAGGCTATAGATGTGTCCAGGACTGATGATGATAGATTATAGGATTAAATCAAATGTCTTCTCAATATTCTCCAACTGCATTGATCTGATAATTATCTTTTATTAAGAAAAAACTAGCGTTTGAGAGTCATCAGGTTAAGCTCCAGTTAATTGTCTCAGTCTGTGTTATTATTCAATATCACACCCCTCCCCCGACTTCTTCTCCTGAAAATGTCACAATTTGAGAATCACCCAGAAGAAGAAGGTGTGGACACGTCTTCTCCATCACCTCTCAGTCAGTTTTAATTATGGAGGAGGACACAGTCTAAATGAGGAACAGGAGGTGAATGAAGCTTCACTAGTCACTGATTAAACAGGTCCTTTAGCCTCAAAGTCCCAGTGAAACTCACTAAGCACATACTTAACAGGTCACATAACTAACTGCACTGAAGCAAAAGCAAGAGTTATAATGAAGGAATTATATAACGTCTTTAAAATACTGAAATGTATATGTGAATTTGTATAACACTTTAGACAAGCTAACTTCTATTTATCAGTAATAATACATTAATAAATATGCAAGATGGTCGACTTTTACAGTGACTTTGTGCTGTATACATTGCGCTCACTTGCAAAGATGTCAATTTTATTTCACAAAATAAAATAATACTAAAATTATTTTTACGGCATGTAGGAGACAGGCTTAAAGGTTGGTGAGAAGCACTGTGTGTATGTGTCTGCCCTGGTGTAGGGAGGAGCTGGTCACCTGGGCATATAAGTGTGTGTGTGTGTGTGTGTGTGTGTGTGTGTGTGTGTGTGCGTGTGTGTGTGTGTGTGTGTGTGTTAAAGGGCGTGCACTTACCTGTGTCAGGGAGGAGGAGAGAGGCAGGGCTGGGTAGCTCTACTTTTGTTGACCGCTTTGATTATCATACTTACCATATCCATTACATCTGTTATAAATAAATCCACCAAAATTTACACTGGATCTCAGCGTCTCTGTTAAAGCGTCTCTCAACACTCAAATAAGGACACATTCCTATACTCTCAACAACTGAAAGGTAAAAAAAGAACCCACCACAGGGCCATTAACCACGCATAACAATTTCTCCCAAATTTCTCATATTTCATTTTAAGAGTTATTAAAAACAGGAAAAGGATTCTACTAAATCAACAAAAAATAAATAGATGTAGAGCCGTAAACATGTCAGCAACACACTTATTATAGATATAATGTGATCTATTTCACATTGATACAGTTTAAGAATCTCAAATACAATCAAGAATGTGTGGCTTAAAGCTGAGAGAAGTATTTTTTGCAATAATAATAATAATGTCAAAAAATACATTAAATAGTCCATGTGAGTTGAACGCACATGATTTAGTTGGACTGATCTACTTCAGTAACTTGAGACGATGTGTGAATGACTACTGCACAATTTGTAGAGTGTCCGCGTTCTTCCACTTTGGTGTTGTGGGGTTTTCTCCTCAATTAATTCAGGCTCAAAATAAATGTAATCCCTAAGTGAATCCTCTGTTGTTGCAGACAAACCATTTTAAGATACAGTTGTCCCAGCATATTCACAGTTCACTATGCTTTGTGTGGCCTTCATTAAACCCGGGATTTTTAGAACATCGGCCAACTGTTGAAGATTAGAACTACCATTACATCCGATCATTTGAGTCCATTTGTTGTTTACCCCTGACACAGACCAACCCTCCTCACATTTGCTGTATGTCCTGGTTTGGACATGTCATATTGTGTTGGTCTGTGAGGAACATATGGGACACAGTTAAACAGAATGGACCTCCTAGATTTGGGCTGATGTCCAGGCCTGAGCAGCTTCTCCTAACAGGGCAGCAGCAGATGGACAAGCTTAAATTCTTTGCAAACTCAGCTAAAAATACATTTGAGAAAGGGTAGAATTAAGAGGATAGGCTACCAGTTGAGTAGCCTGGTATACCAGCCATGCACATTTTTTTTCTCAAAAAGTGGGGTCTGGTCCCTTGCTCACAGCGAATCATTTTGCGGACGGACAGGTATATTTGACAGCCTCTAACTTGCACATACTTTGCCCGATTAGGCTCAAACCTAAAATACCTAATTACCCCCCGGCCCTGAACACATCTTAAAATTTACTGTTGAAATTGTTTAGAATTTCAACAGTACATTTTACTTTTATTTGATTTGCTCACAGTAAAGTCTAGGTGCAAACAAATTACGATTATTGTGATGAACGATTATCACAATAATAAAAACATTGTTTTTGGGAACCTGTTGGGGAAAGTTTGTGACCCACTGAAGGTTTTAGCAGTACTACTTTTTTATACAATATACAATAAACACAATACAATAAAACACAGTAGTAAAAAAAAGGTTTGTTCACCTTTATTTTCTGGTTAAATTTCCACTTTTGCTGTAGTAGATACATTATAGGCATTATAGACGTCATACTTTACTTTCAAAGCATAAATGAGGACTCAATCTATTCAATATTATAACAATCTCGTGTTACATTCTTACCCAATTTTCCACAAATCCAAGTGAAAAATGCATACTTTCCAGTTTCCTCATATTATTTTATAATCTACCAAACAGCAGTGAGCATGTGTTTCAAATTTGAATCCTTGGCCGTTTTGCGTCCTCTTTAACCCCTTTCTGCTCAGTCATGGCCACACACATGGAACAGATTCTTGGAAGGAGGCAGGAGCCAGAAAAGTTTCCACTGGCAACACATTCTTCACTGCACAGCGCATTTATGATTCTATATGGCATCTATGGATCCGACTAACCTGCTGTAACTCATTATACTTAAGCTACTGTTTACTTACCCCCCACAGGTGCAGGCCACTTATTATTTGGAAGTTGGTCAGGTTCATTGCTTGCCGCTTTGTACAAATCTGTAATGGAAAAAATTAACACACTGTAGTAGGATATTAGCTGTGAAATGACGATTTGCTAATCTGTGAAGATACTGTAGTTGAATTGTGATACAGTGCATTAATTTATGCTCTTCTCTTCACTGTAATTTTTACTGTAGCAATGCCAGTGTTCATATTAATAAAAAAGGAAAAAAAATATTGCATTAAGTATTATGATGAACACTGAATTTGTAGTTAAAAAAACTGCATGATGAAAAATGATATCAGTAGTCTTTTGTGTAAGACAAAAGTCAACAAAAATGATGATAAAATTCAAATTGTGGTCTTACCTTGTTTTATATATTGTGATAATATATTTTTACCATATTCCCCACTCCTACTTTGAAGATAGTCTGAAGATAGAATTGACTTTCTTGAGCCTATGTTATGCCTATATAAAAATGTCAGTCCAGGTTTAGTCCCGGTTAAAAACTGCTTAGGACCTGCCTCAATCCTAAATTCACACCTTAATGTTTGGTAAAGTTTTAGCCATTTTTCATCAAACAAAATTTAACTTGTCAAAAGTCCCAATAATATTGTCATATCATAATTCATCATAGGTATTACATATAATCTTTCTGTAATATTAGGCAGCCCTAATAAATGAATTCAAAATGTCAGGATACAAGATACTAAGATACATTTTTCCTGACTTTTGCCTCATATTTGAGCACAGCACGTTCTCATTACAGATCATATTAGGACACATTATTTTTTTATGCTGGGTTTATGTGTAGTAGCCATCAAGTGGAATTATCTTGCTTCCTATTGGTTAGTGGATTTGAAAATAAAAGGCATTATAAAACAGAAACCTCTCTGATGAAAATTAAACACTACTACAACTAGGCCTGTGCTGTCGTCCCCGACAGCAAGGTGTATATACATACATCTGCCCCATACGTCTGCCCCATACGTCTGCCCCATACGTCTGCCCCATATGTCTGCCCCATACGTCTGCCCCATACGTCTGCCCCATACATCTGCCCATACGTCTGCCCCATACGTCTGCTACAACTGTCACCAATGGGCACCTTAATCAGTCATTGTTTCTAAGGGTTTTAATATTGTTAACAAGCAATTAAGAGGCCTCGCCCCCAAACCATGACAAACATGGGAAGGTTCTATTTGACTTTTTTGATTTTTCTGGATGTTTGTGAAGAATGTTTTTGCCAAATTTGGAAAATTCCCTAAAACTACATTCCTCTTTCAGTCTATAGGGAGCGCTATAGAGGTAACTACCATCATATTAGTCAGATAGTGTTCAGGGCCAGGGGGTAATTAGGTATTTCAGGTTTGAGCCTAATCGGGCAAAGTATGTGCAAGTTAGAGGCTGTCAAATATACCTGACCTCCCAAATTCAATTCAAAATGGGTGACTTCCTGTTTGTTGTAGGGTGGGGTCATAGTAATATTTTATGTTGGGTACACTGCAGGATTATTGGCTCAATAAAAGTGCATCATAACTTTGTGAATAATTCACAAATCATAAATTTGTGAATTATTTAAATGTCATTAATCAAAGATGTACCAAACTCAATCCAGTTCTGCATCTTCATGATATGTACCTGTGTGCAACAGTTGAAAAAGATCCAGCAAAGACTTTTTGAGTTATTGCGT
>JAVQKC010053456.1:0-12154 GCA_036025475.1 Philypnodon macrostomus | reverse complement strand
TTTAGTTTAAACTGGTGACAGGTTTGCGGTTCTCATTGTCTGCACTAATTACAGCCCTGTTGATCTATTGTCTTGGCCGACCCACAGTGGACCTCCAGCGCGGTGGGCTCACTGTTCTCATTTGGTTTGGTTTTTGACGGAAAACCCAATAATGGATGGCAAAGGGTGGTTGGCATCATTTTGGAGTCCAATAGGGAAGTTAGTGTCATGTAGTTGCGGAGCAAGGGGGGAAAAACAGAACCAAAATGCAGACTGCCAATGTTCTTTAATAATAAAAAGAAACGTTAACAAAAAGTGTCCAAAAACAAGAACAAAACAGGGAAACTGGAGACTGGGGATCACGAACAGAGATGACATAGATGCACAATGCACAGACACTGAACAGGGGAAGACACAGAGACTAAATACAAAGAACAATGAGACACAGGTAAAACACATTGAGGCGTGACATAATCACACAGGAGGGAATCAGGAGGAAAATCACACAGGAGGGAATCAGGAGGAAACAGGAAGGCAGGGAGCAAAACCAAAACGAGTCACCAAACATCACAAAATAAAACAGGAACAAGAGAACATGACAGTTAGAACCTTAAAAGTGTAGCCTGAAAAAAAAAAAAGTTAAATAATAAAAAAAAACCTTATCTGACCCTGTTCTTAGACATCAACATCAAATCAGACTTTGTGGGTTACCGCCTTGACCAATTGTAGTCAAGTTTTACTTTAGTCCCTCCCCTGGCCTTTACAGACAACATACTTAACAAAATAGAACAGGGTCAAAGAGTCATTTTTTTGTTTTATTTGTTCTTATTTTAGGAACCTTACAGACTAGACCTTTAAATAATTGTTAGATACATGCTCTAAGAGGGGTTGTACATTATGGGAAATATGCAATAACTGTGCTGGATATGCCAATAATAATAATGCAACTGGGTATATTTGACTAACTTTATGGTTTTGCTGTTCTGTGCCATGGCTGCTTGGAGTGTTTGCATCAACAGAGCAATTATGCTAACAAGCTACATCATCTTGCTCTGAAGATCTCGTTACCTGCTCGGTATCATGGAGAGACATTAAGCAGGGCTTTCTTGATGACTCATGATGGTGTGTGTACAGCGTAATTGGGTTCAAAATAGCTTTTAGCTTGCTCCAGAACTAGACAGTCTATCAATAAAATATATTACATCTTCCGGCTTTGTCGAGTTCATGTGCTCACACCTTGTAAAGTGCTAACTTGGTTTTGAATAAGACTTCTCTCATTTGTATGTTGTAAAGTTGTAAAAAGAGAACTATGTATTCTTTTTGGGTGGGTAAGCGTTCGCCCTGCAACCAGAGGGTTGCCGGTTCGAATCCCCTCCTTGAACATAAAAAAAACAAAACAATTTTTTGTTGTGTCCCTGGGCAAGACACTTAACCCAACTTTGCCTATGAATGAATGTGGTTGTGTGATTGGTGCAGACTGGCAGCCAAGCCTCTGTCAGTGTGCCCCAGGGCTGCTGGGGCTACACAAATAGCTTACCACCACCGGGTGTGACTGTGGAGTGAATGAATAATGCAATTATAAAGTGTTGAGGAAATCACTATGTAAAACCGATGCATTATTATTATTATTATTATTATTATTATTATACTATGGCATTTGCTGATATTGCAATAATATTGTGATATCTTGTGCATACCCAAACCTAGCCTAGCACAGAAGAACATTGTACAAACAGAGAAAGAACTCACTCTTATTGTCTCTTGTTTGTTTTTGACAGGATAAGCCCAATGGCGGTGTCCAGATGGTGGTTGGCGTCCATTTTGCTGTTGACGCTGACAGTGCTGGTCTCCACTGTAACACCCAACCAGGAGGGATACCGGTCACCAGCCAGTCGCCCGGTTGTCAGGTTCCGCCACAAGGTATCAACAAATCAGTGTTTAACTATGGCGCTTGTAGGAATGTCACAGTAAATACTATACCAACTTCTGGTTCAATGAATCAAGATATTCATATCCATCAACTTATCGTTCCAAACTGGATACTTCTCAATAGTCATATTATCAGATTTATCAATAACTTTGTATGTCAAACTCAAAATGCCTCGTTCAAAATGACATAAAAAAAATAAATAATTAGAATTACTTTTTTTCCTCCATCAAATGACTCGTGGACCCGTGGTGCTGTTTTTCTGCCTACTGCTAAAGACTTGATGAATCCTGAGCCCACCCTCTGAGCCAGGGGACAACAACACCAGCTTATAATAGAGGGACTGTGGTGTTTAGATGAAGATGTTTCTGTGGCATTTTAAAGGAAAAAGCATCGACTAAATGGGCCCCGAGAGTGAAATGTGAAACGTTTTTATTAATCTCTGCTGCATGGAAAAACACATTAATTATGTGAGGCTTCAAAACCAGAGCATGCTTTAAAATGACAACTAGAAATGTAAATGTTATTTTTGAAGGAAATTATCCAAAGTTTATCTTTTCATATGACTTTATTTGTGCACAGTAAACCATGGACATCTTAACAAAGACAATAGCAGGATATTCCTTGATTTTCCTTGATAGATACTCACTTTAAAGTGTAACTAAACCCTTTAAACAACTTTTCTTTGCTGATGAACTGTATAAATTGCTGTATATTAATTAAGTTTAAACTTGTTTAATTCAAAAAGTGTTGCCCTCTTTAGGTTAAACCAGTGCTTCTCAATTATTCCCCCCCCCCCCCCCCCTTGCAAGGAGAAAACAATTTGTGCCCCCCGCTTTCAGCATTTTTAGACACAGTAAACACACCGGTCTTTCCTCGTCTCCCACTGTAGGTACAGTGAAGCCAAGCGCTACATACGCTTCGTCATATTTCCTCGTCTTAGCTTTTGGGTGACTTGCTTTTGTCTCATTATCTTCATCTCTCGGCTTTTTTTCATCCCTCATGTTGTCTCTTGAGGGTTTGTTTACTGCACTTCTTATCACCTGAAAAAAAACCCTACACTATAGAGTTAATACTCCCTGCACACACTCTGACAATGAGAGCGCCACTTTATTCTAGTATGGCAAAAAAAAGCATGTTCCCCAGGGGTCACACACTGGGTTAAACAATGCCACAATGTCACAAGCCCTGCAGGCTCTTGGCCCTCCCCCTGTCTCTCCCAGTACAGTCAAAGCCAAAACACATATCAACATTAAAGTTAGTATGTTTCTTGTCTGTTAGGTAGATGTGTACGTAGCTGTAATTATCCAATTGTCAGAAAAGATTGTTTTGGCTAGGATCCATGCTGTACCATTGCACAGCAGGTCAAAAAATGAACTAACGATTGGTTTCACTAATGCGAGTTATGCTTTGTAATATTACTTAGATGATTATTTAGCTTTTAGAATGCTTCCAGGCTGCCTCAAAGCGCTGCCATTATGTGCCTACGGCCTTTCCGACCACTACTAACACTGCAATAACACTATGCACAGTTTGAAGCAGGATTTGAACTGCCAACCTTCCAGTTATAGGACGATTGCACAGCCACTGCTTCCCCTATGTGCATCACATGGGCTACCAACTGAGCTAGACTGTTGAGCTTCGATACACATTTTACAGTAGTTTACCCTAGTGTGTTTTGCAGCATACATTTACAATGAATAGCTTTCTCATGTTATACAATCAATCTTTAGTCTCATTTTAGTTTTTTGAATACCATAATAATGTAAGCCATTTAAAATTCAGTATAGCTACAAGACATTCAAACATTAATGGTGCCATTCTCTGATATCATCACATTTCACAAAGCAGTATAAAAGTATATTTACTAAGATCAGTCTCAGCAGCAGCTCAAAGGGCACAGAGACAGAGCAGTGGAGGCTGAGGAACAGATGGCTGAACGTCATTGAACTGGATCAGAGCTGAGTGAGGAGCCGGGAGCCAGGAGACGCTGGTAAAGTCACACAAGGGTCAAACACAGATGACCTTTAAACAGGTTTAGTCAAAGGATTCTGCTGTATCTCTCTCTGCTCTGACTGTCTACAGTGTGTGTGTGAAAGAAGTGAAGAGATTTGAACTGAAATACACCCAGATCTTGTAATGTGAACTGCACATAGAGCACTTCTGCGCTGCTTTACAAGGAAGAGAGAGATCCAATATAACAGCTCCTACCTCTGCTGAGAATGTATACAGTTACATTGCCTAGTGTATGTTGAAAATTTCGCCAAAGTTTAGATTGTTCAACTCTGGTGAAATTTCGCCTCTGGGTCTCTTCGCGCGTTTAGCAATTTCGCGGCGCAGAATGATTTGTCATGCGAAAACGCGCCTTTACATAGACTTAACATTGAAATATGTCGCCGGTTTCGCCTCAGTCGCGTCTGGTGTAAATGCACCATTAGGCCCATAGTTGCCGAGTTAGGCTCCTAGCAAGAATAAGCAGAAGATGAATGAATATATTATGTTTTGTATCACTAGCCTATAGGGCTGAGAACCTTGGGGTACTTCACCTTTCAACACGATTTACGATTTCTCACAATACCAATAATATCTTAATATGGTGATACTGCGATACTCAATATATTGCACATAATAACGATATATCACTTTTTTTTTAAAGGAAAAAAAAAAGAAATACAGTGAATTCAATAATTAAACAGTTAATACTTCAAATGTATTTCACAAATAAGTCAACTATCTCAAAATAAGAAACAAAATGTAACTACTGCCAGATTTTATTTTTCAATTTCAATATACAGCAATACAGCAGCCTGCAAAACCGATTCTGAAAAAATCTCAATATTTTTATATATCGATATTATATCCCACCACTAGCCAAACACTTGGTTTGTACATTAAGCAAAAGCAACTGAAATAATGTGCCAATACTTCAGGATCGAAATCTATTCATCAAAAATCCTCTCACATTTGGAAATGAGTTTGCAATTCGACCTTTTTTTGTTCACCGAAGGCGTGTGTATTTGTGCAGTCTGGTTTGACAGTATGACAGATGACAGCTGTTTACCTCTGTCCTCTCACAAACTAATGATAATACTATACAGAAGCTCTAATGACATTCTGCAGCTGTAGTCACGCCGGCCGTACACAGTCATTGCATTCAAGAGAAGAAGACAATGCATCATTTTTATAATAATAATAATAATAATAATAATAATAAAAATATTAAACTTGATTTCTAAAGCACCTTTCAAAACTGAAGTGCTTTACAGAATTCAAGTGCACATAATACAGAAGCAACATCAAGATACAACAGGCCGAATAAAACCAATAAAACAGTTACTATAAAAATTACATTCTATAAAAATAAGTTTTGAATTTAGATTTAAAAATGGCCACTGGCAGACCTAGCCTCCTCAGGCAGAGAGTTCCAAAGCTTTGGGGCTCAAGTTAGGAGTCGAGAGGAGGGGACCGTGAGGAGGGTCTGAGTTGAGGAGCACAGGCGGGTAGGGACCTAGGGGGACAGTAGGTCACAGATATATGAGGGGACCAAACTGTGTAGAACTTTAAAAGTACCGTATTTTCCGGACTATAAGTCGCTCCGGAGTACAAGTCGCAGCAGCCATAAAATGCATAATCAAGAAGGAAAAACATATGTAAGTCGCACTGGAGTATAAGTCGCATTTTTGGGGGAAATAGAGCGCCCTCTTGCTTTTTAGTGTGAAAATAACATGTGAAATGATATACCGGTAATAATGTGTTAATAATTTCACACATTAGTCGCTCCAGAGTATAAGGCGCACCCCCTGCCAAACTATAAAAAAAAACACGACTTATAGTCCGGAAAATACGGTAAAGTTTTAAAGTTTTAAAATCAATTCTAAAATTTACCGGTAACCAGTGCAGTGTGGCTAAAATGGGAGTTATGTGCTCTTGTCTCTTCAAACCAGTTAAAAGTCTCACCGCTGAGTTTTGGACAAGTTGAAGGCCACTAATGGAGTTTTGGTGGAGGCCATAATAAAGAGCATTACAGTGATTGAGACTAGTGAAGACAAGGGCATGGATAACTTTTTTCAAGATAAGAAACTTTTGATTTTAGCTATGTTTCTGATTGGATAAAAACACGATTGCACGACCTTGCTGATGTGTTGAGAAAATTGTGATGGACAGAGGGCTTTAAATGCATAGCTAAGCTACTAAGACTATTATTTACTATTATTTATTTAATATTATATTTTCATTTATATGGGTTTGTGTTTTTTTTTTACTGCCTCGTCACAGTCTCACTACAGGAGGACTTAGTACAATATTTGAATGATCAAAGTCACTCCAAAGCAGGCTAATAATAAATAATTATGTGAGGTTTATTCCAGAAGAGTAGGTTTTCATATCACTTTCATATTATGTTTTTGAATATAGAGTATATATACAGAATGGTTGCAGTGTAAGAATCTCCCAAAGTTAAAGACTTTAGACTTGCACTGGGGTAGTCCAGAATGCTTTATCTATTGCACCATAATAGCCCTTACATCTCAAACTGATGTAGACTAGGTCGACTCTAAATATGAACTATTTGTCCTTTGTTGTGGGATAGAAGGTTCTGGGTTGGATGATGTTATCCTCGTGTCGGGGTGGGTTTTTCTCCAGGTTGCCTCCATCAACCAACAATATTTTTTGTATTTTTTTTTTTGATCGGATCCTGGTACAAAATCTGGAGGTACCAACAGCAAATACAGAAAATACATCTTGTTTTGAGTTAATTATATCGGTGAAACGGTGACATTATGGAATCACAGTTTTAATTTTGCACACAGGTACATATCATAAAGACACAGAACTGTATTAATTTGGGTACTTCTACGATGAATATTAATTAAGTAATTAATTAATTACAGGCCAAATAAAGAATGCCTCTATAACGCCCCCATGTTTATGACAGCCTCTAACTTGCACATACTTTGCCCAATTAGGCTAAAAAAAAATCAAAAAAGTCAAATAGACCCTTCCCATGTTTTTTGGGGACGGGGCCTCTTAATTGCTCATTAACAATATAAAAACCCTTAGAAATCACACAATGACAAGTTGAAGGCCACTAATGGAGTTTTGGTGGTGCCCGTTGGTGACAGTTGTGGCAGACGTATGGGGCAGACATATGGGGCCGTTTCGCCGATATACACCTTGTTGTCAGGGAACGACAGTACAGGCCTAGTTTACCAATGTAGACAAAACTTGTGCTCCTTTGCAGAGGTAAATATTGGTTGCAATCTTTTCCCATGTGCCATCCCACCACACAATATTGTTTTGTTTTGAAGTTTGAAGCGAAAGCCATGACAAATTGAGGCTGCCACAAACAAACAGTGATATATTGGGTCTGGCTATATGAATGTTGATATTGTTTGAACAGAAATACAAAAAACTACACTGAGTATTAGATTAGCTTTACATCTCCATACACTTACCCTGAGGTGATTATCAAAATCAATCAAATGTTAATGGGCCCTTACGGGAAACATCTGTAGGATGGTTAGTCAAATCAGAATTAGAAACAAAATGCGAACATTCATTTAAGTTCTGTTGATGTAGTCGACAGCAGAAAGACTATTGTTAGTTTTGTCAAATGATGGCTTTCTACCAGGATGCATGGTGACAGAGTAGTTTACACTCACTCTCTTGTGGAGTTCCTGTTACTGTGGGTTCTCTCTAGCTTCCAAACTTCCAAACACATGCAATTATAGGTTAATCGGTTCATCTAAGTTGCCTATTAATGAAAATTCTGGAGAGAAAAAAACAGCCCCACCTAGGACTCTGTGGGGCCTAAAACAATTAGCCAAATTTAGATATAATAATAATAATTATTATTGGTTGATGATGTCTGTTATTGGATAGCCTGCTGCGTAGCTGAGGAAATGTTGGTGGCTATGCTTGTGTACACATTAGCTTTGGTTGTACAACGGCTAAACAGAAGCAAACACCTGCAAATTAAATGCTGTTTTCAGTCTTTGACATCGATGAAGAAGAGAAGAGGAGAAAGGAATAAAACTGGAATCAATCTTGATTGATTTTTTTGTTGTTGTTTAGATGCCAATGCTAATCGTGATTAGCATTGATGCTAATGGTGTCCTAATAGTTACACTACAGTTGTGATTGGCAGTAGAATCTTGTAACTCAGAAGTAGTCTTGAGTGTGACATTGACAGAATCTTTGCAAACATCCTTTGAAAAAACCTTTCAGTGTACAAAGAAGAATGAACGTGTCTTGGGGCCATGCTTACTTTTAATTGTGTAGGCTACACTGACTTCCCTAACAGCAACAAAACCAAAGATTTGCTAAAAAAAGAAAATGTTCAAACAAAACAGAAAAATGCTTAAAATTCATTATCTGACCCTGTTCTATGATGTAAACTACCGTCTGTAGTCTGTAGAGGCCAGGGGATGGACTAAAGTTAAACTCCACTACTATTGGTCAAAGTCTGATTTGATGTTGCTGTAGAGGCCAAGGGAGGGACTAAAATAAAAACAATAAATATGACAGATTACCTATTTTACATCATAGAACAGGGTCAGATAAAATCAAAATCCTAGCACATTTGTATTTTAGGAAACTTACGGACTACACCTTTAAGCTTTTAAAACTCAATTGTCTCTGTAAGCCATTTCTTTGTGTGATCCGAAAAGGTGCAGTAGCAGCCTGGAGGTAAACTCTGTAAACTCTCCTCTTATTTTAATTCCACTGTGGGACATGGTGACAGACAGGAGTTACTAAGAGACAGCTCAAATGGAAGGGCTCAAAATCAGTGAAAATAGTGTTAGGTGCATACATTCAGTATACAGTGAGGTACTAGAGGCAGTATGTTGTTGTTCAATGCATATATTTGTGTTTTTTGGGCATTGTGTATTGTGTTAAAAGCATGTGTGGTAAATTGTGAAAATCAAAGGGCGATATTGATATGGTAAAAATATAATATCACGATTTCGATTTTTCCATGATTTGAGTTACCTTTGTATTATTTGGCTCAAACAGAAGATTACTTCATTAAACCTTTTTAACTACAAATTCAATGTACACAAAAGCTAATGTTCATCAGACTATTATTTTCCCATTTTTTATTAATACCATATGTCATTGTTACAGTGAAAATGAGGGTGAAGAGCAGAACATAAATGAATGCATTGTAACAGGATTCAATTTATTGGCCACAATACTTTCAATCAACAATCTTTTTATCAACATATCGTACACCCCTATATCATAATTTTCTGTCAGACAAGCATTTATAGAAATCTTTCAGTGCAAGATGATTTCTAGTAAGCAGTTTTTGTCTGAAAATGTGCAAGGTAATGTAAGTGATAAGGGAGGTGGTAGAAAGCATGTTCACAGTAAATGATTATAGTGCCACCAACTGCCTTTCATTGCTGAGGTCAGCTGGGAAAAATAGAGCTTCTAAACACACACTGCGTTGTACTATGCTCAATTTAAACCAATACCATTCTAGATAACATACATTCCCTTCGATACCAAAGAAATCCCCATAAAAGGGGGGTTTGGTCTTATGATGCAAATGATGACATCATCGACTATTCAAAAGCAGGAAGTGCTTTTTAGATCTGTAAACTGCACGGAGGACAAAGTGAGTACAAAAGAAAACCAACAAATGCCAATGACATTCCACTAATAAAGCAAGATAGTACATCAATCAACTACAGTGTGTACAAATGTAACTGCACAAATGTGAAGGCGTGTAGTCTGGAAGTTTTTTAAAGTAAGACATTTTGACTCTCTATCTACTCTGTTCTATGAAGTAAAAGAAGATAATCTGCCAGAATTCTATAATTATAATCTAATAATTGTTTTAGGGACTAAAGTAAAAAAAATATGTTGAGATGGATATAATGTAAAAATAATCATTAACAAACCCAATTAGCACTGCATGATTTTGAGAAAAACATCGAATTGCGGTTTTTGACAAATTTTGTGATTGCCATTAGATTATCGTTTTACATGCCAAGATTGAGTTAACTTTTTAAACCTGTCTAGACACTTGAAAGAAGTCTATAATATAAACTGTTAAACTTCCACAAGAATCACATACCTTTCAGAACAGAAGATGCTATATTACGTAACAAATTGCAGCCTTCGCGACCACAAAAATTGTGATATCGATTCAATTGCAATTAATTGTGCAGCCCTACCTGGGATAGTATAGTTACCTACGCATTAGCTGGAGATGTTGAATGTGTGATTTCTTGAGTGTGGGTGTGGCATGCTGTAATGAAATCAAATGGAACAAATGAACTATAAACTCATATTGTCACAATATTTAACAAGCTGAAGAGGTGAAAGAACACCAGGAATAATAAACGTATGTATTTGCAAAGATATTCCATAAATTACACTTTAACTCGTGCTGCCTTTATGTGCTATGGGAATGATCGTGAATACCACTTGCCGAGGTCAAATCTGCACATGAATGACCCCACTTCTCGTAATTTCCACTGGAGAACCCGGAGATGATTTTGATACCCGAGTTGCCGAGATGAGGTCGGAGTTTCAACATGGCAGAGAGCAGCGAAGGAATCGTGAATGCATGAAAATTAAATGTTTTAAGATGAAAATATGTTATCAAAGGTTTTTACTCCTGATAACTGAAAGTATGCTACACACTTACATAGCACATATAAAATGTTTATGTCGACTGTAATGCCAATATATGGCAGATGTAGGTAGATGCAGAAGCAGATTCATTCACCCAGCAGCAGGTTAAGATAGACTTTATGTTTGAGATGTTTAATTTCGTTATGACCACAAAAGCACTTGAACACAAGGCTCTCGTAAATTCCCATTTCACAAGTAGAAAGGCTTATCTTCCCCACAGCACGTGAAGGCAGCATAAATGACAAAAAAATGATGATAAAGTAACCCTTTGTCTCCTATTAAGTCATTTAACCTCCTTTTGTTGCTAGCATGCAGCCCGTTGATACGCTGTGTTAACGCTATAATGCTATCGCTCGCGCACTTTGAAGGACACTTTTTGACGTAGCTAACAGGATCGGCTGCAACCTTATAAGCCTCCCTAACAAAGACTTCAATCAAAAGTCACCCAGCCATAAAGATAAAGAGCTAGTCACATGTTCTACCCATAATTCCTTTTAGCCCCGAGACTGTAATTTAGCATGAAAAGCACCACATGAGGTCAGGTATGACAATCTAATCACCACAATAGCTTTTGAATACTGTACTCCACAATGTGTCAGCTTTGTGGTAATTTGCAAAATGTGTGAATAAGCAGTCAGGGCCGAGGAACAAAAGCAATTTCAGAGTTTGTCATTGTAACTTTGAGCTGTTACGGCAGGACAAACAAAATGGAGGAGAGGATAACTGTGTGCAAAGCCCCTTCTATCCAGCGCTAGGCTTGGCCACATGGCAAATCTAGATTACCCGAGGATAAGCCGGGACAGTGGGAGGGGGAGGGGGCTGAATGAGAAAGAGAACACAATACAAAGATAACTTGAGTGTAACATTTTGTGGTAAACAAAATAAGATGTGCATTTTGACGGTAGAAATAGACCACAATCTATTCTCAAAGAGCAATAGCTTCAGAAAAAATAGTGCATTGTAAATATAAGGGGCAGTACTGGCTTAAGAGGTAGAGCTGAAAGTTGCCAGCTCAATTCCCACTGCTGGCATTTTTCTTTGTTAGTATGATTCTTCTAATGTGTTCGGATCAGGGTGGCATGGCTGCAACATTTCCTTCAGTCTGCCCCGGGGTAGCTATGGGTATGTAAGTAGACTAAAAGTATAATACACACAAAAGTAAAGTACTTTAAAAATGGCTATATAAATCGAATCCATTTTTATGCAACTTAAAGACATAAACAACAATATTAAAGAACTGAAAATGTATTTGTAAGATATATTCTTCTGGACCAAACAACCAACAAAAACTCCCAACATCAAACTGTAAAATTTCAGCCATCTTTATTATTCTTTGTCTGCTTGAATACCATTTCATATATGGTGATACATACAGTCTTAGAGCTGAAAATACAACAGACTGGTCAGTGTCTCCGCTCTCTGCGGCCCAGGTAACCAGCCTATGTACAGTCTTCTTTGGGACGGTGGAAGAACTCTGTGTATGGAGCCAATCTGCCCAACAATAACAACACACACATGCTCCTGCTCCTGCTCCTGCTGTCTTTAAACCTAGATTTGTCTGAAGCTGATTTGGGCTCATGGCACTCATGTTTTTCCATTACA